>CAWUFW010024817.1:0-54264 GCA_963921515.1 Calotriton arnoldi | reverse complement strand
TCTCAAAGATTGGTCCTTGATAGCCTGGCGCTGTACTGCGATTGACATAATTCTTATAATTAGTACGGCCAAACGGATAGCTGATACTATTCTTATAGAGATACAAGTTATGGAGGCGCAAATTAAAACTACCATCACTGCCACACTTTTCAAAAAGAACCAAGAAGAATCGAACAAGTCAAATAAAGAATTTAAAGATTCGGTACTTGTATCTAAAATCGAGAAGTTCAAGAAAGATCTGGCTAAGTTTAAACATGAGGTGGTTTATCCGTACACTAGTGATAGCTACATTCCCCCAGAGTTTAACAAGAAAGGTAGGAGATACGGTTCTACATATTCGGGCAGCAGCTCCGAAGACAGTTCAAGTGACTCCGATTTTCCTGAAACAAATAGACAACAGTTTAGAGGTCGAGGTCGAAGAGCAACTTGGAGAGGACATACAACACCTCATTTTCAACAATGGTGGCCTCCCATACCATGGGGTTTCCCGCCACAACATTTTCAACCATCAGGAGTGCCTTTCCAGATGTACCCACAAGACTATAATAATCAGTCTTTTTTAGGGTCAGGCCCAGGCAGATACCGAGGCAGAAGAAAGAATCATCAACAACAAGTTCACTGGAACCAATCACCATCAGGGCCTCAGCAAATGGATACACGCAGCAGAACCAAGCAGAACCAGTCACAACAAGGGAGGAATGCGGAAGCAACCTAATAGTGAACTTGAGCAAAAGAATCTTAACTCGAGAGGAAGAAGGTGTTCTCAACAAAGGCCTTGGCTTTGTGGTGACGTCAGATGGAGACAATTTTGTAGTGCAATGTGAGCTTGCCAGATTTTTTCGCAAGATACGACTGTACAATTTTTTTAAAGACAAAGATCAGACACAGCCCTTGATAAAAACAGTGAATACTGGGCTGAAGAAGCGATCTACTTTCAATCCTCCATTACAAAGTGTTCCACCACAAGTACTTACATTTGAGAGAGCAGTACAAGATGAAATCACTGATCTATGCACTAACAAAAGAAAGAATTATAGCAATTTACCAAAGAGTGAGCAAGCAGCTCTACGAGCCCTCACAGAAGATCGTGAAATAACAATCAAGCCCGCGGATAAAGGCGGAGCCATTGTGATCTTAGATACCGAATGCGTATCGAGTAGAGTGCTTAAGACAATTGGGCGACAGGAGATTCTATCGTCCTTTAAAAGAAGATCCTACAGAAAGAATCAAGAAAGCCATCACAGAAATAGTGGAAGAAGCATCCAATGAAGGGTGGATTACACCACAGGAAACAGCATTTCTTCAAACCACTTATCCGGTGATGCCATATTTCTATACTTTACCAAAAGTACATAAGATTCAACGACCACCGCCAGGAAGACCCATAATTTCGGGGATAGGCTCTATTCTTGAGCCTTTATCTACTTTTGTAGATTTTTTCTTGAGGCCTCTAGTCAAAAGATGCCAACGTATCTGCAGGATACAAAAGATGTGTTGCGTCTTCTACCTACGGTAGAATTCGACTCGGAGAGAGACTTGTTAGTCTCCTTCGATGTTGAATCACTATACACATCTATCCCTCAAGATGAGACGTTAGATACAATTACCTCTATCTTGAATCACACTGACCTAGATTCTATAACACCGGTGCATTTTATCATGACCCTGGCTCATTTAGCCATGAAAGACAATTTCTTTAAATTTGAAGAAACAATTTACTTACAAGTCTCGGGCACGAGCATGGGGAGCGTTTTTGCGCCAAGTTTGGCGAATCTCTACGTCCATACTTTTGAACAAAACCATGTGCTGAATGACGGAATCCCTTCCATAAGTCGATAAGACTATGGAAGCGTTATATTGACGACATTTTCGTAGTATGGCGTGGAGATCTAGAATCGGTGTTTCAGTTCCAACAATGGTTAAATACACGAAATGATTTCCTGAGATTCACTCTAGAGGCACACAAGGATAGAATAGCTTTCCTGGATTTATCTATTTTTGTCACTCCCACAGGATTAGAAAGCGAGCTTTATCGGAAATCAATGGCTCGAAACTCCCTTTAAGGTATGACAGTCAACATCCGAAGTCCTTGCGAGATAATTTGCCTTATGGCCAATTTCTACGAGTGAGAAGAAATTGTTCGAATCTCGAGCAATATAAACAACATGCCCAGAATTTGTCTCAACAATTGACAGAGAAGAAATACCCAAAGAAACTCATCAAGCGAGCATATAAACGTGATAGTAACAATCATAGAGAGGCTTTATTGGAACCACAGGCCGAGAAACCACCATTAGGGTGTCTTACTTTTGTGAATACGTTCAGCACGTTAACCAACGGCATCCAGAAAAGTGTTCGCAAGAATTGGCGATTGCTAAATATCGGCAAGAACAAAATTCCATTGCCTCTGTTTGCATTTAAAAGAGGGTACAATCTTCGCGACAAACTGGTACATACACGACCAAAAGAGCAAGATTCGAAAAGAACGGGTACATTGTGGGATCTGCCTCCGGTCCAAGGCCATTTTCCTTGTGGTGCCTGTGCCATCTGCCCACAAACAAGACATTCAAAAACAGTTGATATCGGAACTATGAGACCTTGGGTGCAAAAACTTTTTCCAATTGCAACAGTGACAATCTGATCTACCTGATACAGTGCCCCTGCAAATATCAATATGTAGGGATGACGACTCGTAAAGTCAAGCTCAGGATGCTAGAACATAAAAGCACATTTAGATGTAAGAAAACCAACACTAAATTAACGCGGCATTATGTTGAGTTTGCCCATCAGCCTGAGGAATTCTTGTGGACGGTTTTAGAAAAACCATATATACCATCTCATGTTGTTGACAAAGCCAGATTTCTCTTCAACAAGGAACAAAAATGGGTGTTTAAACTCCATACTGACACCAGAGGCCTGAACGATGGTATACCTTGGACTGCCTTATAATACTCCAAAACAGATAAATAATTGGGGCAGGAATGACCAGTAGCCATGTATATTTCACAGTAGCTAGAAGTAGTCAGTTATGCGTAGTCACGACTGTTTAATGTGATTCATTAACAACATCAAGGCTGGTTAGCTGAGATATAGATAGTGAGATGTATCTATTTTAATAAGACTCATGTGGTTTAGAAATAGGTAGATCAATAGAGGTTTTATTGGCAGTCAAATAACCTTCAACGAACGATTTCCCGTCATATTCATAAAATAGTTATCTAGAATTGTGACGATAATTTGCAACCATCTCGGTGCCATTAGCAAGTACAATTAGCCATGTGTCTGATAAAGAGGTCACAAGGAAATGGTGTAAATCAAAGTGAAAGGATGTATTTTATGTCTTTTTGACGAGTTTTTTTAGATATTCATCAAACAGTTCCTGATATTGGGATTATTAGTATTGAGAAGGCTTAATAAATGATTGCACTCATTCACACAGAAGATACAGTAAGAGCAATTATATTTAGCTCCCGCGTTCGGAAGTGAAGAACTACAGCTTCCGGGTAAGATGACGTCATATTGTAGTCCTAACACGTCATTTTCAATTGCCAGCAGCGCCGAGTTAGATAAAGCCGGTAAAGAGAAGCGGTGGTGTACCTCCCACTGACTCAGGAGAGCCCGAGGCACCGACGGAGAGGTAAGCCCTTGAGCAGGGTTCGCGCTGCCATTGCACTGGAGTAATAGGCGCGGTTACATTGTACGTTTCCACATTGATTAAGAGCATTGCGCTGGTCATGTACGAGTTGATCAGAATGTTTAGAATCTTAGAGGCTTTACAACTTGGGTAGTCATGCGCGACTACACTATGCGCTCTCTGCATATATTATGATCATTGCACTGGCCATGTACGTGAGTACTAAGAGGATTAGGAATTTTTAAGCTTGTTAGCCCTGTTAACACACTTTGAGTCTTTCCTCTACGTACTATTTATATATTTTTATACACTCGTAGACTTGATCACTCGTAGAACGCTAGTTTATGCTGTATGTGTTTGCAAGAACGGCGAATTTTAGTTTGGATATAGAACATAGACAATGATGAGAATTGAGTTCATTTCATCACAAGTATTTTCAAGGAGTGTCGGTATCTCTGAACAACTATTAATACGAGGTGCCATTATCCTTGACGCTAACGTTTGTTATTGAAGGACAAATGAAATGAAAAATGTGAGCAGAGATAGGGCGATACTAACAAGTCCATCTGAGAAACTTCCTTGAGCATTGCTATACATACTGACATTACAATTTTAATTTTAAGTTTCTTTCTCAAGTGGGTGTCCTTATTTGAGCCTTATTAGAGCTGTGAAGTTCATGATGAAGTTCATACAAATGAGGGTAAGAGATAATAAGTTTTCTTCCCTTAAAATGTTTTTCCTCTACTTATAGGGCGGGGTCTCCCATACCTGAGTTGTTACCAGGTGAGGTGATGTATTGACCTCATACAAGACAGGTGAGAGTACTAGCAAAATGAAGGTTACAGTGGTGTAACTAGACTAACCTATTGATATATAGAGTAAATATTGAATGTATCATTAAGGATGCATCGATGTGGATGAGCTTTAACCCTTTTTTTATCAATTTATAATGAGGTTCGATGTGCTTATTTGTTCAAAGAATACTCTGCTTGTCATGAGGCTTGACCATATAGAAGGTCGTATTTTATGACAATTCTATACATATAAAAGTTACATGATTTTTTCGGTAAAGCAGTAGCATTATAACTTATTGTCTAGGTCCTGAAGAAAGCCTGGGCGATTGGCCCTTTAGGCTGAAACTAGTTGACCATCGATAAGTGGCCTATGTGTTCAAAGCTGCTTTTGCACTATTTTTAATAGGACTGGCAGAGATATTTATATTAAAAGTAGTTTTCTCTTCCAATTCCTTTTATTTTTCACTCACTTGCACTGCACTTTTAATTCCATCACCCTTTAGTAATCAAAATGTATTGGGGAGACCGGTTAGGTAAATATAGAGTCTTCCTTTCTTGGTTTTATTTCCTCCTTTTGTGATCATCGTAACCTGGTCGAAATCCGATCCACGTGACCCTCCTCTGTGATTTAGAGGAGTAGTGGTAGGAAGGAAGGATATCCAAATGATGACCCTGACCTCTCTTGGTAGTTGATGGAAATCCGAGTTATTCGTTAAGGTTACTTTACACGCGTTGGTAACTTTAGGTCTTGGTACTGATTAAGGTATTTGATAAATTTAGTTATAGCTCTAGGTTATAGACTACCAGATTTATTAGTTGTTATTATAAGTTGTAGTGGGGATTGAATCTGTAGTTTAGTCGTTAAACTTTTCCCTAGGACCCTTTTCTCCTTTGGAGTTGTTGTTGATGATGTTACTTACTAATAGCCCAGCAGACTAGGGGCAACTGGACCTGACCTGGATCTTGCTATTGGCCTCTGCCTGACACCCTGTAAGTCTTTAACGGCCAGATGTATGTTTTTTTGCAGTCACAAATGGGAAATCGGCCCATTTGCGACAGCTAAAAAGGGTTGTAGCATGTATCAAACCTATTTTGCGAGTCAGTAACCTGTTACTGACTTGAAAAATAGGTTTTGCGAGTCTCAATTAGGAAGGGGCAAGCCAAGGGTGACCCTTCCTAAAAGTGTGTCGCAGGGGGATGTAAGATTGTTTTGCGCCCGCAAATACGGTCGCAAAACAATCGCATTTGCCACCATTTTTAAATTGGTGGTAAGCCAATTGCAAACATTAGGGAGTCCCCAAGGGACCCCTTCTCCTTTGTGATTGGCAGCAAAAATGTTTTTTAAGAGCAGGCAGTGGTACCACAGACCAGTGCCTGCCCTTAAAAAATGAAGCTGAAACGTTTCATTTTTATTTTTTAAATGCATCTTGTTTTCCTTTGAGGAAAACGGGCTGCATTTTTTTAAAAACTGCTTTATTGAAAAAGCAGTCACAGACATGGTGATTTGCTGACTCTAGCAGGCCACCATCCCTGTGAATACCGGCTATTTCCAATGGGTCGCAAAATGCGACCTACCTCATGAATATTAATGAGGCAGGTCCATTTGGGAATCACAAACAGTGTCTCAGACACTGTTGTACATCAGTGTTTGCGAGTCGCAAAAAAATGCAAATTGGGAGTCGCAAAGACTGAGGTTCGTACATGTGGCCCTTCGTGCCTCTCCTGAAATCCTGGGAGGCTTTAGAAGTGTACTCCAGTGGTGGATTGGGATTGAAAGTAATAAGGGTCTGATTTAGATCTTGGCGGATGGGTTACTCTGTCACAAAGGTGACTGATATCCCATTCGCCGAAATTTAAATCCCAAAGGATATAATTGTATTTATATTTCAGCAGACAGGATATCTGTTGTTTTTGCATTTGTCACCCCGAGTGGGATGGGTATGCCCAGACGTGGGTCCCGTGCTCTCCATGCCACTGGAGTCAAGCTATCCTGGCTGATGAGGGCTGAAAGCCCGAAACCGGTCCTAGGATGCTTGTTTCCAGTCCAGGGAGGTCCTGGCCTGGCAGTTCGGGCTGGACTGTTCCCATTGGGCGCAGGGTCAAGACTGATTTGCATATGGCTGGGTCCAAACTGGAATGGCATGGTGAGCAAAAAAACGATGGATTTAGGCCCAGATCTTTGTACTGGGGTGAATGTATGACATTGTTCTGCATTCTGTCCATCAATTGTTGTTTTTGCATTTGTCACCCCGAGTGGGACGGGTATGCCCAGACGTGGGTCCTGTGCTCTCCATGCCACTGGAGTCAAGCTATCCTGGCTGATGAGGGCTGAAAGCCCGAAACCGGTCCTAGGATGCTTGTTTCCAGTCCAGGGAGGTCCTGGCCTGGCAGTTCGGGCTGGACTGTTCCCATTGGGCGCAGGGTCAAGACTGATTTGCATATGGCTGGGTCCAAACTGGAATGGCATGGTGAGCAAAAAACAATGGATTTAGGCCCAGATCTTTGTACTGGGGTGAATGTATGACATTGTTCTGCATTCTGTCCATCAATTGTTGTTTTTGCAACTATCTAAATCAGGCCGTAAGTCAGAATGTAAAATCTTTGACCCTGATGACCCTGGTTCGTGTATTCGACTATGCTTTATCATGGTCAGCCTCACATTGCCACTAGGTAAAGGTCTACTGCACCAATTGACTATTTTGCTCTTTCACACTATTAATACTTATAACCTTTAGAAATTCATATCTCCATCTTGCAAGGAACATACGGCACTGCGGCTCACATAAACGCCAAGCGACAAGAACTATGGACTGTTTATGCCTTTTCCTGTGATTTGTTGCGGGTTATTGCAGGTGTACAGTGGTTTTAGGTAATCTGTATGGTGCTTATTGGTGTCATGTTTGTCTGAGTGTAGTGTCTTCACGGTTGTGCCTTGTGGTTGGTAAGCTTGTTGAAGGAATTCAAGACCTGGCTGTTTGACTAAACTGCAGATCCACCCCCCCCCCCATCCCACTCAGCGCCTTGAGACTCTTATGAGTGAGTAGTCGCACTTTACAAAAAACTGATTGGTTGATTGATTTCATCTGAGCAAATAACTTACTGTTTATGTGTTTTGGCTGTTCAACATGTGATGCAAAATTTTCAGAACTGTAGGTTTCAGTAGTTAGTGGTGTTTGGCTGTTAGGTATGCGGTGCCCTTCTTAGACATGGCTGTCTACCACGCGCTCTCTATTGCCCAGCTCGTGCTCTCAGAAAGTGTGAGGGTCCTAAGTATGAGTGCTGAGTCGGGCAGTTACCTCGCCTTTCTATGTCATTCTTCAAAGAATGCCTTCCTTCCATTCTGCCAGTGACACCGCTCAAGGAGTTACATGATGACTGCTGACATTACATTTGATGGTCAGCTCCAAATATTAGCAGAATCAGCTCTGCTTTTCATCGTTTTGAGGTGAATAAAATGAGTACCAAGTTTGACTTGTATAAATGTTCTTTGTAATTAGATTAGGATAAAAGTGAGTGCAGTGCTTTCCTACTCCTCCAAGGACTGCACTGTTCATACTCTATTCCCAGGTCACTCTTCACCCAATTGGCTGCGGTGCTCCTAACCCCAACTCAAGACGGTGTTGCTTCAACAGCTCACAGGAGTGCAGTGTAAGTACCTCCTGTCCCCAGGGATGTGTGAGTTCATTCACGCATTCGACTGTTTTAACTCTTCTCAAGGGTTCACAGTGTCCTCCACAAGCAGGGTTCTCTGCCATAATCCCTCCATAAAATGCTAACAGTCGTGGTGTTGGTCCATCATCCCTAAACCCACTACACCCCCCCATTCAGAACTGGACCAGATCGGTTGATGAATAGTTCAACTTAGTACAAAAGCCCTAATCACCAGCCCTTATTTGGAACTGGCTACCTACCAGGTTTTCCTTTCTTATATTGAATGCGGACTTTCTGATGCCTTTCAAAGCGGTAAAGAGTCAGAATATCGAGTTGGAAATGTTGACTTGCACTAATATCGAGTGCAAAATATCGGGATACAGAAATATCGACAGCAAGAATATCGTGATCAAGAATATCGAGTTTAAGGTAAGAAATATCGGTTTCAAAAATATTGAAGTCATTAATATCGTTTGCAAAAATATAGTTGTTAAAATATCGTTTTTTTAGTTAGTGTTATGTATCTTAAATGTTTGTGCTCTACTTTTTGTCTAACTATTGCATTTGTTTTTTAATATAATGTATGTGTTAAATTTTTAGAAGTTACTAATTTTATTTTAATGAAATTTGCGTTTTAGTTCCGTAGCGGGTTGTGGGTTTATAGGGGAATAGGGTGGGAAGTAATTTAAATATAATTCAATTATTAATATTTTTTATTAATTAATATCTATTTATTTAATATTTTATATTGTTTATTGTGGGAATTAATTTATTGTTAATTATTTATTAATTGGTTGTTAATTATTAATTAATTTGTAATTATGTTAACTGTGTTATTTTTTTAGGAGCGGGTTGTGGGTCGATAGGGGAGTAGGGTGGGAAGTAATTTAGGGGCCGGTGAGCTCCGCTGGCCTTGCGGACTGCGATTCTCCCACCGCCAGATTACGATGGCGGTGGGATCCAGACCGCGACCGCGGCACAGGCAAAGCCCGTCCGCCACGGAACCGCCACAGGCAATCGTTACGATTGCCCGGCGGAGCAGTCTGCATCCATAAAATGGTGGCGGTGCCTAGCAAACACCGTCCGCCAAATTAGGATGAAGTCTCCAGCCAGCGGCGGTGCAACCGCCGTTCAAAGGCATGCGGAGTTTGGTTTTGGAGGCCCGTTGTGGGCCCCCCTTGTGTTGGGGGGAGGTGTGGGTGCACTAGGGGGGTACCCATGCTACCCCCTACATTTCACTAAACCAAGTGGCAAGCACAGTGTAGTGCCTGCCACGTAGTGCAGTGAAATGCACAAGATGCTCTTTTTGATATCGCGGCGGTGCTGCTGTCAGCAGCCATCGCCGCAATGTTAAAGGTGCGGAATCCGACCGCCGCGGTGGTGGTCCCATCCTAATCGGGTACGCGGGACCGCCGCATGCATGGCGGATGGTCCCGGTTTACACCACCATGGCGGATGGAGCCCAGTCCGTCCGCCATCATAATCGGCCCCTTAATTTTAATACATTTATTAATATTTGTAATAGAATATTTATTTAATTTTAGAAAAGAAATGAAGATAGGCAGTGGAACCCCATAGGCCTCAGCACCTAACCCGCTATCCCTAATGCGTATATGTGTAATCTGGAACTATCCAGAAACGTGTGTGCACACTGACAAACCCCCTACAGCCACAATGTGAATCCTATACCAGGATTTAACAATTTTTTCACAATAGCACAGGTGCACCACATAAACAATTTAGACAATGAGTTATATAAAATCCATGTCCACAGCGAATTCATCCATGTATCTTCCTTTATTCAATGAAGTCTTTAAAACATAGTCAAGGTGATTGAGACACAGCCAACGCGTTTCGTCCTTATCATAAGGACTTCTTCAGGGCAATTAAATCTTAGATATTATTTCTATTTGGGCAAGAATGGCCACCTGGTAAATCGGGATATAGAATATAAAAAGATGCTCCAATCCTCCAAAGTATTATTTTTAAAAGTTGTAATTAGCACCTTAATCTAAAAGGCTAGGACGAGCAAGTATGAGATGACTCCCAGTTTAGTTAATCCTTAGTCCCAGGTCAGGGAAAGGAAAGATATGCAAAAGGTAATTGCACAATACTATAACCGGCCAGATTCAGTCGGGGCAGTCCTCGTCAACTGAAGATCGACAGCATATCCTGAATCTGGCCGGTTACAGTATTGTGCAATTACCTTTTGCTGGGAGTCATCTCATACCTGCTCGTCCTAGCCTTTTAGATTAAGGTGCTAATTACAACTTTTAAAAATAATACTGAAGAAGTCCTTATGATAAGGATGAAATGCGTCGGCTGTGTCTCAATCACCTTGACTATGTTTTAAAGACTTCATTGAATAAAGGAAGATACATGGATGAATATGCTGTGGACATGGATTTTATATAACTCATTGTCTAAATTGTTTATGTGGTGCACCTGTGCTATTGTGAAAAAATGTATTTAATTTTATTTTATAGTGTTAATTGTGTAAATTAATTTATTAATAATTATTTTTAATTTGCTTATACTTCGTCATAACAGTAGAAACTAGTTGTACCCCGTTGTCCATGACCAAAGTCCTAGGTATCCCTTCCTCCAAGAACACCTCTTTTAGAAACTCAATCACCCTCACACACGTAATATGCTCCTCAGACCTGATTGTAAACCAATTGCTGTGGAAGTCCACCAAAACAATTAAAAAACTGTTCCTGACACCCAATCTTTCAATAGGACCCAAAAAATCCATAGCCAACTTCTCCCAGGGTTGATCAGGAACCTTCACACACCCCAAGGGAGGTTGACAGACTACTCTACACTTATCACTGTTGCTACATGCATGACAATCTTTAACAACCTCTTCTACCTCTCTATCCATTTCAGGCCACCAAAAACACTGCCGTAATCTCCTCTTACACATGCTTCTGCCCAAATGTCCTTCATGTACAAGCTTAATCAGTCTACCTCTCAACGCTCTGGGTGGAACAATGCGGTTGCACCTCAAGACCTTATCCGCTTGAATGCTCAACTGATCCTTCACCTTAACGTACTGTTTCAACCTTTCACTCAAGACTGAAATATTTTGCCAACCATTATGTATTACGTCTTTAAGCTCTCTGTACTCTCCATCCGCACTCAATGCTTCACCCCACTTCTCGTGTCTTAAAGCCAACTCCCCATCAACAAGAGTAGACAAATGTAATGTAATGTAATGAAGTTATTTATAAAGCGCTAGCTGCCACTCCGAAAGGAGCATCCTGGCGCTGGTTAGAGGTTAGAGGTGATTCCCAGGGAGACTAGATGAGGGACAGGCATAGTTCATCTGTGGAACTGAATATCCATGTTTTCAACAATTTCCTGAATTGGGTTTCATTTTTTTGCAGTCTCTGATGGTTTGGCAACTTGTTCCATGCCTTGGTTCCCAGAATGGCCACTGTCTTTCCCCCTTTGGTTTTACATCTAAAGATAGGTGGTTTAAGGAGGTTGGCCGATGAGGACCTGAGGGTTCTCGATGTGATATAGGGAGTAAATCTCTCCGAGAGTCCACCTCAATCATAAAGGAAATACCTTCTTCTTCTTCATCAACTGGCATACGCGACAAGCAGTCAGCTATCACATTCCTTTTACCTCTGACAAAATCAATCGTAAAATTCAAATCCATCACAGACAACAACCATCGAGATATACGTGGAGTCACACTGCCTTCAAGACCCTTACCACCTTTAAAAATATGCAACCAGGGCTTGTGATCTGTCCTAAGAAAGAAAGGCAGGCCCCATAGTTAAAATCTAAAGTGATTCATTGCCAAACAACAAGCTAGGGCTTCCTTTTCGATAGCAGAATATGATCTCTCTGCACCCTGCAGACGACACGATGCATAACCAATCACTCTCTCCTTAACATCAACTCTCTGGGTCAATACAGCGCCCAACCCCACATTGCTCGCATCAGTTGTCAACATGGTCTTCCTTTCTACATCGAAGTGACCTAAAGTAGGCGCACAAACCAGTGACGCCTTAATATCTTTGAATGCTGATTCACATGCCGAACTCCACTCAAACAGCACTCTCTTCTTTAACAGCGCTCTCATACGCTCAACAATATCAGAAAAATTGGATACAAACTTAGAGCAATGCTCGGCAAGGCCAAGAAATGATTTCAATAGCTCCTGTACGGTAAGTTGAGGAGCATCAAAAATTGCCTTTACAGTACTTTTTGGGGGTCTAATTCCACTGGCAGATATCTCATGTCCTAGATAATTCACTTGTTCCCTTCTCAGTTGACATTTTTCTTTTTTTATGGTTAATCCATGTTCTGCAATTCTCCTCAGCACCTCAAACAACAATTCGTCATGATCATTAAAGGACCTACCCACCACCATAATGTCATCCTGGAAACACAAGACCCTTTGCATCCCTTGAAATATATTTAGCATAATCCTCTGGAACACCGCGGAGGCTGAAGCCAATCTGAATGGCATTTGACAATAGCGGAAAGCCCCCAGTGGCGTGACAAAGGAAGTCAGGGGTCGTGATTCTGGATGTAAATTCACCTGATGATAGGCCGCAGACATGTCTAAAACACTGAAAATTTTTCCACCTCCCATCACACTTAACATTTCCACTATATTGGGAAGTGGTTGACGATCGACCCATAATTTTTAGTCCCTCAAATCTATGCAGAGACAAATTTTGTTGCCCTCCTTGGGAGCAACCACAATTGGAGCGAGCTATTCAGAGGATTCGATGGGCTCAATGATCTTACAGTCTAACAATTTGTCAAGCTCCTTCTGAAATGGCTCTCTCATTAACAATGGTATCGGCCTAACCTTATGCACCACTGGAACAGCACTCTTCTTCAAAATGTTGCGGTGAGTGAATTTCTTCTGCATACCCAGTTCATCAGTAAACACATGTGGAAATGATAACATTAACTTCTTTCCCCATTCCGAATCAACGTCTAGTACAGGCAACTCACAATCTTGCATAGCTTCTACTACCATCACTGGTTTTTTACCATTGGGATCAAGAACAATGTTTAAATCCTTTTGGTGACGCCATCCCAAAAGGTTAGATCCTTCTACCGTTACATACACCCTACCATGTACACTATTATTCTTGAAAAATATATCCATCCACTCCATCCCCACAATGTTAATTCTCTTGCCACCATAACCCACCACTTTTATATCAGGTTGCTGCAACTTACTAATGTCTTTCTTCAGATCCTTCTGATAAATATATTCTAGATATTAGAGTGAATAAACTACCTGAATCTACCAGTACCCTGATTTGAGTATTGCCAAAAGTAATATCACAATGGGGTTTTTTAAGTTTTCCTACACTCTCCAATTGTATACTTCTATTCTCATTGATGAGTACCTTGTGACTTTGGTTAGACATATCACATTCATCAACAGATAGCATAATTTCTTCTTGAACTTCTCCAAGATTCTCTATTATTTTTACACTTGAATTTTGTACCTTAGACCTGCACATCTTAGCTAAATGTCCTTTCCTTCCACATGACCTACATGTCATGTTCCTTGCCCTACATGCAAAGCTAGAAGCAATGTGCCCAGGGCAACCACACCTGTAACACATGATCTTTCTTCTTTCGGTTACATTGGGTGCATTATTTGTATTGGGTGCACTGGGTCCTTCTACTTTAGTAAACTTTTGTACTTTAACCTCTTGTATGTCAAGTGCAACAACTTCTTTTTCCGGAGATTTTACAGTTAATTTCCCCATATCAATCTCCTTCATCCAGACAGCAGTGTGTTACTTGCTCCTGGCAATCTGCACTGCCTCGTCCAATGTAGGATCCAAGGATAAAAGTCTTTCTTTGACTTTCTTGTCTCTGGTACACCTCACAATTTGATCACAAATTAAAGATTCCATTAGACCTTGAAATTCGCACGTTATGTTATGTTATGTTATATAAATTTGTAAAGCGCACTGTTACCCAAGGGTGTCCTGGCGCTGAGCGCTGTATGCCTGAGGCAGTGTATACCTGGTGACCTCCACCCCTGAGCACCAACTGAGACTAAGCTGAAAACAGCCAGGTTTTCAGGCCCTTCCTGAACAAAAGGAAATCCGTGCCAGTCCTTAGATATAACGGGAGATCGTTCCAGGCCTTGGTGGCTCTAAGGATAAAGCTCTTCCCATCCCAGTTAGCCTTTTTTGCTCTAGGAACGACCACCCTCTTTGCTTCCATTGAGCGCAATGTTCTCCCGGGTACATACCATTGAATGCGCTTTTGTAGGTCTTCAGGGCCAGTTCCCATCAAGGACTTAAAGACCGTACAGAGAGCCTTGAATTGAACTCGTTGTTTGATTGGGAGCCAGTGAAGGTAACGTAGGCCATTCCTGACCGACATAAACCTCGGAGTGCCTGTAAGCAACCTAGCTGCCGCATTCTGCACCATCTGTAGTCTGTTGAGATGTTTCTTATTAATAGTCAAGTACAGACTATTACAGTAATCCAGACGGGACAGAATGAGGGCTGAGACGACTGATCTGAAACTTTCTTCCGTGAGGAAAGGTTTTATTTTCCTCAGGGTCCTCAGAATAAAAAAGCTTGTTGACACCACCCCGCTGACCTGGTCCCCGAATGTGAGGGTGTTATCCATGATCACCCCCAGGTTCTTAACTTTCCGTGAGGGGGTGGGGGAAGGCCCATATCACTAGGCCACCATGCTGGGGTCCAGAGGTTAGGGTTGTTCCCGAAGACAATCACCTCCTGTTTTGCCTGCATTTAACTTCAGGCAGTTAGCAGACATCCAGCCAGTTATTGCTAGCATACAGTCGTGGCAGTTAGGGGCCTTTTCCGCTTCTTTACCTCTATGCAGGGATACCACAATTTGAGTGTCATCTGCGTAAGAGGTTAGGAGTAGCCCAAACAATCTTATAAGGGCAGCCAGTGGTCTCACATAAATATTAAAAGCGTCGGACTAAGGGATGACCCCTGTGGGTCTCCACAGGGGATGAAAAATGGTTTAGATCTGTCCCCACCTAGTTTTACCGTTTGTATTCTATCGGCCAGAAATGATTTAAGTAGGTTCCAGGCGGAACGTTACTGCCAGACCAAGCAATGTTGCAACATAACTCATAATATCTTCATCATGAGCTTGTGTACAACAAAAAAATGTATGCCTTTCAAAAACCACACTAAGGGGCTGATTACGATGGCGGTCGGAAAAGCATTCCGGCCACCGTGGTAGAGGAAAATTACTGTCCGCAGGTACCGCGGCAAAACCGGCAGTCAGATTAGGATGCACTGCCTGAAACATCCTACTGCGGCGGTCAGATTCCAGGATACACCGCCGGAAAAGCTGAAAATCTGTCCGCGGTGGTCGGAATTGCTGCGGAAAGACCCAAAACCGCCGTTTGCCCAGAGGTCAGGAATGCATGGAGGTGTCCGGGATTCACTTTTCGCTATCTGCAGTAGTGCTTCTGCTGTCCCCGAATGGCCGGATTCTCTGCTGCGGTGTGATGGGCTGTTTGAGGCATCATGATTTGTCCGGTGGTCGTAACCGCTTTCCGCGCGGTGGTCCCTCTCTATTGGCTCCGTCCGCTACCGGTGCAGAAGGAGATTTCTGGCGGATCCCGAGACTCCGCAGCGGACGGGAAACGGGCTATCTTTGCCCATCGTATTACAGCAGACGCGAGGACTGCCGATGGAGTGCGTGAAAGGACATTTTCCGCCAGCACCTCGGATGTGCCTACGACCGCCATCGTAATCAGCCCCTAAGTTTGGGCGTAAAATGCTTCTCCAGCATTTGCAACGACATGTCATAAACATTTACAGGTTGACCATTACCAACTCCCAAAGACACTTCAGGAAGATCATCATATATCCTTCTCCCTTCTGTCCCTAATTGATGTAACAATATCGCTTGCCTTCTCAATGGTCCATATTTGCCCCCACCAATAGCCAACATATACGTGTAAAATATATTTTTCCACCTCTTCCAAGGGATGCTTGGTTACCCAGGAACAGGCAAAAAACTGGGTGGGGCAGCCATGCCCTGTTCCGCCATACCTGCAATAAGAAGATAAAACAACAAACTACCACAACTAACCAAAAAAATAAACTATAACAATGAACCAAAATAAAAATTCAAAACAATAATCTAAAATAAATATTTAAAATAATAACACTGTAGGTGTGGTTTTCCCTCAGTTGTGGTAAATCCGTTTCACTTTTGTACAATAATCTTTACACTTTACTGACTGGCAAGTCCTCTTTCTGAGTCGAGTGTTGTAGAAATGTAGAGGAAGTCACGTGTTCTGATGACGTCACATGTTCTGATGACGCTTCGTTGAAGAAACAGAACACACGTTATCAAGAGGACAGGAGCACACGTTATTTCAGTAAGATTATTGAGCGAAATGCATGATACGCTTGATGTACATATATGCCTGACGGTGATGTGTATATGCTCTTGGGATACAATTGTACGCTCCTCGATATTGATTTATGATAGACGCGCTGTCACTGCCCTCTGCTGGAGACACTTCCATGCTCTTGATTCCTCGCGCGTACACTCGCGCCGTCACTGCTTTTTGTTCGCTGGAGACACCCACACGCTCTTGGTGCCTCGGGCGTACACTGCCCCTCACAGGCTCGAGACACTCTCCAACTCTTGCTGCCTCGTGTATACACTCGCGCCGTCAGCTGCGCGTACACTGCTCCTCACAGGCTCGAGACACTCTCCAACTCTTGCTGCCTCGCGCATACACTCGCGCCTTCAGCACAATACAATGGCTCTGTGCTCTGGCTCGAGACACCCGCATGCACGTTCTATGAGGCTCGAGCTCCCACTGTGGACAAACGGTATTTCAACGACGATGTATGTTGAAATAATACATGAAATAATACATGTAAAATGTCCCAAAGCATGCCGGTTTCCTTTGAATAAATAAGAAGACGCTCGCAAAATGAATGTGTCGCACGCCGTATTGCCATATCAATTTAACGTATTTAAGTGTCCACAGCAATGCTATTCCAGTAGGAAAAGAGTCTATTTATCCACAGAAAGTGGTAATAGTAATATGTTTTTCCTTAGGCTATTAATTTAGTGCACAGACAAACTGAAATAACTGTAACTCACGGTTCCTTAGGTCAAAATTCATTAGCAGGATTCTTCACCGAGCTGCTTTTCCAGGGGTGGAGGTCACTCAGTACTCTGCCCCCTGCAGAGATCACTCGTCACCAAAATCTGTAGTAACCACGCTCACAGTGGTATGTAGGTAGTAGCTTGTTTATTCATATGTACATCTTTATAGCTACACAGTAACCTCCAGCTTCTCCAACTGACCGTCTTCCCTAGAACTCCCCCGTGATGCCATTCCATGGCCTCACCAAGTTCTACAATGGAAGAAGGAGATTTCCACAAGATTTTAATGGTTGAGGAAGGTTACCAGGACTAAAGTAAAAACAAAGGTGCTATTATATGGTCTTCAGGTACCAGGATAGCTACTAGACTAGTGAGATCACTAGTATGGTGTGGTCAACATGTTTCGTGCCTTAGATGCCCCAAAATCGGGCGGCACTTCATCAGGACCTAGGAAAAAGCAATTTATGCCCCCTATCGAGTGACGTTCAACCTACCCACCGCCATATGTTCCAGGTCGTATGGCGGTGGGTAGGTTGAACGGCACTGTCCGGACCAGCCACAAAGTGTCCCTCATATTGGTTGGGACCCTCCATTATGCCTATGAAGCACTACCTAACCTCAATTGAGGTGGAATCACTGATCGGCACCAACCTAGGGGTCACCACAATAGGCCATCCTTGTTAGAAAGGAGAGCCCTAGCCCTCGATAGGCCTGATTTTTAATAACTTGACCTACTATATCGTTTTTAGCCAATGCAGAGTATTGTGGTTTTGGGAGGGCTTACCGGTGCGCAGACTGTTCGAGGTTCCCTCAACGTAAGGTGAGATTGGGTATATTTAGGTGTCCATTACGATACCGGGTGGTAAAAAATCCGCCATCCACCATAGCGGTAAAAATCCGCCCGCCTACACCGTCTGAATACCGACCGAGCAATTACGGCGGAAAAAAACCCCAAAATACCGCCCGATCATGTCCGATTCTAAGTCCACCCATCCGCCACGGACGCAAATACGCATGACAACCAAAAACCGCCCGCCCTGACGATCGAGACACCGCCCGTGAAATTAGGATCGCTCCGACATGAGCGCGGTAAATACACAAATACACCGCCCGCCATCGTAAACAACAGAGATGGAAATGGACACGGCGGAAGCCCTGGCGGCCACGTCCCTGCACAGAAACCATCCGCGGACCCAAACAAACACACACAACATGGCCAACAAGTCCACACAGCAAGCCACGCACAAACACAGTACTCATCCCGAAAACACCCCCCCCCTGGACAAACAAATAAACTACTAATCCCAGAACACCAGCCACAACACACCTGAAAACAACAGACCATCATGACACACCCACATAGGTAAGCACAAAACCAGCCCCTTCACAGACCACAATCCCTTGCAACACTACAAAGCCAAGAAGAGAGGAGAGAACACAGCGACACAGCAAGGACAGCAGCACACCACAGATACGCACCCATCACACCCACCAGCACCAGCACCACCAAACACCAGCACCACAAACGACCTGCACATCACACACCACACACACACACCGTACCAGCACCACAAACACCAAACCACACACCATGGCAGCACACCGAATGCCAAAGTTCACTTCAACTGAGCTGACGGTCATGGTCGACGAGATCATCAAGGTGCACCCACAAATCTTTGGCAACCAGGTCCAACAGACAACAGTAGCCACCAGAAATCGGATGTGGAGCAGGATCGTAGACCAGGTCAATGCAGTAGGGAACGTGCCACGCAACCGAGGCGAAATCACCAAGAGGTGGCACGATATGAAAAGGGAGGTCAAGAAGAAGGAGGCCAAGAATCGGCAGCTGGCTGACAGGACTGGCGGAGGTAATCCCGCGCTTTTCAAGAGCTTCAAGGCGTGGGAGGAGAAGGTGCGAGGCATCATACATCCGGAGAGTCTCACCGGAATACCAGGGGAGTGGAGGCTGGTAAGTACAAACAAATGTATACCAGCACACCGCTATGTACTCACATGCACTACCACTATGCCATAGCTCCGAGGGACAAACACCCCCATGCCCAGTACACAATACACAAGACATCACTCACACATGCAACAGACACTACCACACACTCAGCCCAAACCGACCAACTAACAAAACCATGGAGGCATGTGTACAGTCAGCCAGCACCGCAACTCCCACCAGGTCCCCTTGTACTCCAAAAGTGCCAGAAGGAGCACTCACCACACCCACACCCATGTGTCAGCCACTGCAGTGCACACCTTCAGCCGACAGGTAGATATCTCACCCTACATGGAGGGGTTTCTGTGGGTGGTAAGCCAGCACCACAACTCACAACACCGCCCCCACTCCCACAGACCAGCAACATGGAGCACCCCTCCCTCCCATAACCATGTGGCATCCATTGCATTGCGCACTCAAAAACAACCTGTAGGTGGAAAACTGTACAGGGCGGGGTGTCTGTAGGCATGAGGACTGTATTACGACTAACACATGGGACATGTCACGTAGCAGAGGAACGCGCAGCACCGCTCCCTGTCACAATCATGTGACCAATGTGCACACGGACATGTATTACAGAGTCATACCCCACATGACCCATCACAAACACAGCAACACCTAAGGAGCCACGTCTGCATGCACAAGTCCCACTGGAGCACAGACCCACACGGCGGGCACCGTGCCACTCATCACACACATCAGCAACACCATCGAAGTCTTGTCCATGTAGTCCTTACTGCCTGTTACCCACACATCGTACAACAACGCCCATGTAAGTCCAACCTGCCTAGAAGTAACAGCGTGGGACCACAATAATGCACATACACACCACTGGACCCATGAAACACACAGGCACACAATGCACATTCAACATATCATCCATCTCATCTGTCAGCCCCTGTGTCATGAAAGGTATGTCATCCGAACAGCTGGCCCTCATACAGTAGTTATGCAAAGATACCTGCCCATGACAAATAATGTGCCTGCAGTGACTGAAGCGCACGTCACACTGTGATTAACAACATACATAATATAGTCAACACCCCAAGAGCACTGCATTGATGCACATGGCCGAGGGTAGCACGCACACCAAGGAATTGGCCCATCTGCAATACGTTGTGTGGCACACAACCATCACTCACTCACTACAATGCTTGCAGTGTAATGTCCATAAATGATAACAGTGAGCAGATATGCTGGGGATGTCAGACATACACACACCTTTGTCTTTGCACTGTCATGTTGCCAAAACACATGTCCCGTTCTGCACCCATATGTCACAGTATGTACCCCTAAACCATATTTCACCTCAAAAGCGTTGAGGGGCTGTACCCCTTTTCCCATCTGCGTTTCTAAGCATTCCATTTGAACCCCTAAACCATATTTCACCTCAAAAGCGTTGAGGGGGCTGTACCCCTTTTCCCATCTGCGTTTCTAAGCGTTCCATTTGAACCCCTAAACCATATTTCACCTCAAAAGCGTTGAGGGCGCTGTACCCCTTTTCCCATCTGCGTTTCTAAGCGTTCCATTTGAACCCCTAAACCATATTTCACCTCAACATCGTCGATGGGTCTGGAGCCCGCATACACCCGAGCCACAAAATGTAGGAGTATAGCAACACACACCCATCGGCATTGCTAATCCGTCCCATGCCACATGTTCACATCACACAGTTCCATTGCCTTGCCCACGCATACACACATCGTACATCCACACACACGCCTCTGGGAAACCTGTGCACGACAGTGCACGAACTGTGAATGTCAGACAACCAATACATACTTTGCTAGGTGCAACACATTAACCTATCTCATTCTCCCCACAGGTGCCGAACTGCTGGATGCTGGAGAGGGAGACAGCAGCCAGCACAGCCAGTCCGCAAGCCCCCGACCCGGACTCACAGATGTAGAGGAGCTGGACACCTCCTCGGACGTGGACCACCCAGCAGGCCCATCTGGTGTGGCAGGGCACAATCGCTCCCCAGGGCCCCTCCTACCCACCATCCCATCGTCCAGGGCTGCTGACCAGTCACAGACCCCTGCTGCCACGGTCGTTGCGGCCACCACCACCGCCGCAACCACCACCACCGCCGCAACAACCACCACTGCCGCAACCACCACCACCGCCGCAACCACCACCACCGCCGCAACCACCACCACCACGTCATCCCTGGCCACAGCCCCAGAACAAGGGGTGGCCCGGCCGTCGGGGTCCACCCTGGGAGCCAGAACGAGGACCGTGGTGAGCAATGTGGCTAGTGGGCAGGTCGGTGGCAGCAGTACTGGTAGGAGGAGCAGGGTCAGGCCAACGCCATCTGTGCCTGGGAGCCAAGGCCAGCCGCAAATCGACAGAGTCCTTGGGGCCTATGAAGAGGCCCAAGGAGAATGGGCCAGGTCGGCTAGCGACACGCGGGAGGTCCTTGGGGTGTTGAGGGCCATGAACACCCATATGGGCCAAATGGTGGCCCCATGGGCCAGCTGGTGGTGGTGGTGAGGGCACAAGCAAGGCCAGCAACACCACCTCCGCCACCACCTGCTGTGGCGCAGGGTCGTGCAGCATCGCGTTCCCCTGTGTCCACAGCGAGTGAGCACTCCTCAGCCACCACCAGCAGCCCACCAACACACCCCCCCCTTCCAAACGTGGAAGGGGCCGTCCGAAGAGGAAACAGGTGTCCAGAGAGGACTTCGCACGCACCAAACACCAGTGAGTCAGCCAGCCACCTTGACCACCTACTGCATTGACTTGTAATACGATCCTACCCCACACTGCCATGTGAATGTGTCTGTTGGACTGTGGACATAGGACTAAATGGGTACACCTTGAGCATCATGCAGCCATGACCGACAACTCATAGTCACTGCACGCACCACTTTTGTCAACACCTTGCACACAATAACATGTCACCGC
This sequence comes from Calotriton arnoldi, assembly GCA_963921515.1. Lineage (NCBI taxonomy): Eukaryota > Metazoa > Chordata > Amphibia > Caudata > Salamandridae > Calotriton > Calotriton arnoldi. The sequence goes on along the minus strand of CAWUFW010024817.1, from coordinate 32,147 downwards.
TGAAAATAAATACACCTTGATCACAATCTGCTGTCTGTGCCCTGTGTTTATTCAACGATGTGCAACCGCCACCATGAGCAGAAATGCATCTGCTGTGTGGTATGTCGATGGGACAGGAGAGGCTGTAGGGACCTAGGGGTGAAAAACAGAACAAGAGTACATTCAATGAGTGTGTCACACACTCATCACACAGTACTTGTCACCAACTACAAGCAATGTACACACATCTCACAGAGCAACAGGGCACAATGCTACAGCCACTGTCAGTGGCATACTAACCTGGACATGGACCATTGACACACAGCACTCAGTGAACAAAAGGCCTCCGTGACAGAGCACACATACACCTGCACAACTACAGCTACTTCAGCCGTCGTAAATGGACACTCACCGTCAAGTGAAGTAGCGGGCGATGAGCTGCTGACGCACATTCACAGCTTCCTCCTCTCCACTGTCCTCGTCACTGGACCCGTCCTGGTCTGCAGGCTGGGGCCCTGGATGATCACCGTCATCCACTATTAGGGGGATCTGCTTGCGAATAGCCAGATTGTGCAGCATGCAGCAAGCCACTACTATCTGGCACACCTTCTGTGGGGAGTACGCCAGTGCGCCCTCGGTGCGGTCCAGGCATCTGAACCTGGACTTGAGGAGGCCAAAGGTCCGCTCCACCACACGTCTGGTCCTCCCATGTGCCTCATTGTAGCGGTCATCAGCTGGGGTCCGAGGATTACGTAATGGGCTGAGCAGCCAAGGCCCATTCGGATAAGCAGAGTCCCCTGGGTGTGAGGAATACCGAGATTAGTTGCAATTCCAACTGTCCCCAAGACAGCATCGCACACCAGGCACGCTACACGAGTACACATACTCACCAACAATCCAAGCACGGTCCGGTTGCAGATTGGTCATCAGACGTGGTAGGATGCTGTTGCGCATGATGTGCGAGTCATGGGCCGATCCTGGAAACTTCGCACACACGTGTGAAATGACCATGTCCGCAAGGCACACCACTTGCACATTCAGGGAGTGGGTGTGCTTCCTATTCCGATAAATGTGCTCCATGGTCTGTGGTGCTACAAGGCCAATATGGGTGCAATCGATTGCACCAACAACGTGGGGGATCCATCCAAGGGCATAGAAATCACCCTTCACTGCCGCCAATTCACGTGCCCTGGGGAATCTGATGTACCTGTTCCTGTACAGCATCATAGCTGACAGTACATCACGAAGCACCATGCTGAACATGGGCTGGGACATCCCACTTCCACTGCCCACTGTGTGTTGGAATGACCCAGTGGCGAAGAAATGCAGTGCAGCCATCACCTTAGCCGTGGGGGTAAATGCAGTTGGATACACCCTGCGAGGACGGAGGTGGGGTTCCAACAAGGCACATAGGCGATGCAGGGTGGGTCGGTCCAGACGGAATTTCCGAATTACCTCCACATCCTCCATGTCTGACAGCAATTGGTAGGGGCGATGTATGTTTGGTCTCCTCCTAGGAAAGATGGAAGTGGACACATGTGAAAGCAACACGCCACAGGGCATTTCCACATACACAAAACACAAATGACTGACCAAGCAATTGAATCACAGAACAGCTGACAAGTAGGGACAGCACAGCCACAATACACTTGCACAGGTCCCCTGCCAATTGCAATGGGCAGTGACACACACCATTGCTATGAGCATGCACATGGGGATTTAGGCCTTAATAACTTGTAAGGCATGCTGATGGTATCAGACTGCATATTTGGCAAGCGGCAATACCACGGCAACATAACTAGCTGCTGTGCATGACACTGCTTCCGAGGCTGGGTGAGTATGGCACACACCAACAACGCTATGGACACAGGCTGAGCGGCCAAAACAAGTGGGACCTGTAGCACGAGGGGATATGAGACAGTCATTGATGTCCCTACTGCACCCTATGTACAGCACTGTACGGATCACACCTCCAGAAACATTGACAGGTGTACACATTGACAGCTCCATGCCAACACGGCTGTGTGATTGCCAATACACATCACAAGTGACACGTAACGTTGCACGTGCCAGGTGGCAGATGTACATAGTGAAAGATGGCATGTGTGTGCATATGCATATCCCATGCTCCCATGCCAATGTGTACATGATGATATGCTAACAGACATGTGGAGGCTGGGCACTGGCCGTCACTGCCTATGCACACAGCATGTTGTGGCCCTGTCCATTGTGGACCTGCTCCCACACACAAATCATGGCCACACCTGCAGATGCATTGCGCACATTATACTGTGTGGTGCACATGGCATCAGTGGACTGTACCCGCCATGGGCCAGGCCCTTGCGGCCAACTCCAATGACCCTCGCGGTTGCACCCTGCGTGTTCCACTATGGAGGTAAGCGTCCCGGGCCAGCTGGGAGCAGGCCATCGTCTACAATTGAAGCTGGCAGACATGGTACACAAATTGCAGCAGCTTGGACCCACTGAACCTGCCCCAGGGGGCTATATGAATGTGGGAGTGTGACCGGCATTACCACAGCTACCTGGGACTGCAGCCTGGCATCCCTCAACAACACCTGCTGCTGCCACCTGTCCACCTTCACGTCGATGACGCTGAGGATATGTCCAGGTCCACTCACCAGCGAGGAGCTGGAGATCCTGGATTCCGAGCTCCACGCACACTGCACATGGCTATTCCTTGCGAAAGTTGTGTGTGAGAGACAACTGCAGTGTGTGTGGGAGTGCATGTGGGGGACACACATGTCGTTGATCCGCAGCACTATGAGTCAGAGCCTGTGGGGTTCAAACATGCACTGCTCACCATGCTGACTGCAGGTGGCAGGGGTATGTGAGCTCTCGGGCGCTTTGACATGTCTGTCCCTCCCGAGTGGTGGTACATGGCAATTTCATGTCAGACATCAAGTGACACAGACAATTGGCAATGCAGGTCTCAGTGCATTTTTTGCTTGTGTGAATGTCAGGCTGGGGCCATGCTGCCCTTCTCAGTCCCAGCAGGCCTGGCCTGCACATTGACTGCACAATGCCAGTAGGTGACAACACAGACTGCCTAGTGGGTTACATGTGTCTCCTGTTCAGGACCCTCCGGATAAGCTCAAACTCAGCCCTGTCGATTGGACAAACCATGCCTCGTGATAGGGATGTGTGTGAGTTAGTGGCACTGAATGTGACCTCCGTTGCGGGGTGGTCCATGCACAGGGCGAGTACGTTGATTGTTGCGCAGTGTTGGTCACAGTGGGTACACCCACACAGATGTGTTGTCTTGTGATCTTTTGCTAGGTCCGCCTGACAATGGACAGTAGATGTGGGCAGACTACACATTGCACGATGTGCTGTCTATATGCATGTGCCTTCACACCAGGCACAGCTGCCCCTGCACATGTGACCCCTGCTGCCCTCAGTGCTGGGTCTGTTGAGCTGATGCGCCATCTGTGCGTGGGGCAGACAGCTCTCCTCACTTCCGTCATTGCCCATGACATCACTTTGCCGCAGGTGACATGTATCATGGAGGGCCCACATGTACGCGTGGGTGGACTACACAAGACTGTCCGATGGTTGTCACACCCAGTCAGTGCTACGAATGGGAAGGATGTGGTGCTGGTACTCATTTATATGTGTCGAGTGGGCGGGTCTAGGTGCGGGGCTACATGCAAGACATGGGAAGTTCATTGGCTTATCTACTAGTTGCAATACACACGAGACACGTCTTTTTATGACCACATCAGGGTCATTCCTTAAACTAACTGGAAGTCAGACAGTCATATGTTACCCTGTACTCATGGCCTCCCCTCGCTCACCCAAATATGCGTTTGCACCTGAGAAGCCAGCGCATGCACAAGCAGCTCCAAGCTCGCCCCAGAGAGGCCAAGGAGTGTATGTGTGGGTCCAGTTGAACAAGTGGTCTGTCTCGCGGTTTAATAAGTGGCGGGACGCCGTACACCTGCGTGGTGCCCCGAGTCGAGACCCGGGCAACATTGACAATGCATGACAGGCTCCGCAGTCCGGATACACCACCTGCAACACACAGAGGCTGTAGCTGCCCTAGCGGCCCAGGCCGCGTCCAACTGGAGCTCATGGACCCACACATTCACTCTTTGGCCTCTCTGGGGCGAGCTTGGAGCTGCTTGTGCTCGCGCTGGCTTCTCTGTTGCAATGGCATGTAACGTGTGTGGGAAAATAGGCAATGAGTGAGATGGTGCGAGCCACCTTCCGTGACGTCACTCCTGCTCGTGATGTGTGCGTCACCCCACTACTTCCATTTGACTTGTGCCATACTACATATTGAGGATGTGTTGCCTGCGTGATGTGACCAGGAGGAGCGCGCCATGACCTCTCACCCACCATGCTCCACTGCCATCCCATACCCTGGATTGCCTGTGCAGGTGGACAATGTTGGGGATACACCTGGTCGACAGGGGATGTGAGTGCCTTGGCAAGGGCCTGGCGGACGCACAGCAGTATCCAGCATGTCTACAGAGGGTGGGCTGACGTCTACACCTGATGCAGCATTGATCGTGTGCCCGCCTGTTGTGCACACACGAGTTCACATTCATCCCCAGACAGGTGGTCTTTACAAATTCCCAGGAGAGCGGTGATGTACTGCTCCGGAATCCTCCCAACACAGCGTGTTTCAACATTGCCTGTGCGCACCTACCCGTCACACCCACCCACCTGAGCCAAGCGTAACTCCCGCTTCACATGACACATGTGTGTCTTCCACAGTTGTGCTACTCATTTGCGTTGACATCCAATGACAGTGGACTACATGGTCATCTCACGACTGCCGTGTACTTCACACACTCTCATCCTCTCTCATTCGTACTCATGGAATGAATAAGCAGAGACACATATTTACTTCAAGCCATGTATTAGGACTTATGTCCTCTGTGATGCAGTATAGTGGACACTACTGGCAGCGAAATGCATGTGGAGGATATACTCAGCATGATTACACATAGCATAGGGTGTAGGGGTACATGTGATTAGTTGTTGACTGTGGGATGTGGGCTTCAGAGTTACAACTGCTTAGCCGTTGCTGTGCTAATGTGCATTTGCTAATTACTGTGGAGCTGCTGACTTTGACACAGACAGTATACATTTTGCCTACCAGACCGCTTGACATCATGGGCACAGTACATCTCAGTTCCATGTTACAGGTTTGCTGCTATAGTTACTCATACACACGTGCGTGAGGGGTGTCATCAGGGCATGGGCCTACGTGCATGCAACGGCGTCCCACTTGTTGTTGCAATGTGGTGGCTACTGGACATGACACAGTCACTGGGGTCATGTTGTAGGGGATGCACTTGTTGTCCATGCAAAAGTCCTGGCACGGAAGTTCAGAGGGAGGTGAGGTGACAGCTCTCACATACTACAGCCGACCGATTACTGTCCACTGACCGGTGCATATGTTCATGGGCGCAGGATACATATTATGGCATAGTTGTACGTGCAGTGTTGTCCATGTGGTTGCCATTCACAAATCCCATGCCTCTGCCTCCCCCTGTTCATGCAGAGTTACTGGATGTGATGAGGAACAGAGTGCATGTCCCGAAAATATCCGATATCATGGCAGTGTAGTTAATGGTGTGGTGTTAGTTGCAGGTTGTATGGTGTAGTTGTTGTACTGGTAACTGCTCACTCCGTGCGGAGCCAAGCATGGGTACGGTGTAGGACATCATTGTTCAATTGGGGGTATTGCGTCGGGGTCCGACGAATTGACAGGTTGTCAGGTATGCGATACCTTCCAGCAGGGCTTCCATGGCATTGGTGGTATACATGGATGCCATCCAATGAAGCGGATGATGGCTGTCAAGGTGTTGGTCGTAAGTTGTCCCTTGTAGGAGCCTGATGGGACATGTTGGATGACATTCGATGAAACTGTGATCCAGAATACGTCGTGTGGAGGCACAGTGGTCCCATTGCAGTGTGGGTCCGATTGCAGCCACATACGCCATGCCCCCATAGGCTGAACAGATCCTGTCGTGGACGTCCAGGGGGTTGAACAGTTGTACCAGGTCCGCCATTGGACATGCCGGGTTGGAGAGACATAAATCCACAGGACAGTGGAAGGGACACCTCCGACAGTAGAAGACGGGGATGACGCAGCTGAACAATGCGATGCGGTAAGTTAGTCGGTAACTTACGTTCAGCAGAGCCAGATTTTCACATCCCAATATCTGTATCAGGTTATGTTTGTACACCTTCATCTGTCCGGCGTAGTTGGGTAGGTGTGGTGCAAGAGCCATTTTGCTGCAGGGCGATGTGATGGCGTGCTCCGGCTGTCTGTGCTGTCTGCAGAGTGCAACCTCCGACGTTGCTGGGAATTCTGTAATGGTCGTAGGGAGGCAGGACTTGGGTTATAGTAGCTTGCGCGGAGGACACGGGCCCTCATCCCACATGCTTCTATGAATGGTCAAGGTCAGTGGTGTCTGACTCCTTCCAGATAACTTGCATGTGAACCACATGGGGGAGTGGTATTATTTCTTTTTTCCGTTCGAAATGTTCTTTCGTGTTATGCGCTATCTGCCCAGTGGACGGTTCCCTCTGCATGCCTGTGTTGGGCTTTTTGGGGGGATAATGACTGTATTGTCCTGCTTGAATGGTTGAGCTGTGGTTTCGGTGTGGGTATGGAGGGCCATTCAGTGCTATCTCCTCTCCCGTGTGTGGGCGGCACGCTGCGTTTCCGCTATACGTTGGGCCTTGTGTGTGGGTGTTATAATTGGAGCCACCTGTTGTCGGTCCCCGGAATCTTTGATGTTACGTATTGCATGTCTTGGTATTGGGTGCAGGGTGGTATCGGTGTTTCTGTGTGGTACTGGCGTACCTTTTGCCGACGGGGTCCATATTCTGCTGGGTGATATTGCCGCCGCTGTGTGCTTCGCCATGTTTTGCACACAGGGGTGTGTCCTAATTTGGCGTGACATCACTGACATGTTCGGGTCAGTTGTGTGACGTCAGGTTGGCAACAGTGAATTACCGGTTGGGGACATGACTGTGGCAGGTCTGTCACGTGACATGTGCGTTCAGGGTGGGGCTGGTGTGTGGTGTTTGTTGTGCCCTGTGTTGTTTGTGTGCGGCGCATACATGGCGCTGTCGTTGGGCTCTGCGTTGTGCGCATGTGTGGCTGCGTCTTCGCCGCTGCGCTGAGGGGCCGTGACGGGGACGTTAGTTCCTGGTCCCAGGTAGTGTGTGCCCGGTTGTTACGAGTTGTTTCAATTTGCCCGGAGTGACATTTGTGGGTGCAGTGGTAGATGTGTCGTGTACACGCAGGGGTGTCTGGGGGGGGGCCATGTACAGTTCTTCCGCCCTTGCACTGTGTGCGGTGTTTGCGTGCCCTTGTTGTGTGTCTGCCTACCTGCGTCTCCGCGGTGCGTTGACTCCTAGGTTCTGCATCAAGTAGAGCATGGGGAGGGCCTGCAGTGCTGGATTCATGCTCGGGGGGGCCGCCTCTTTGGTGTCCGTACTCAGCGATCGAGTTTCCGCCTTGGTTTCTCGTGCGGTGTCTCTTAGCCGTGGGAGCTGTTTGTTTGCGGCATTGTAATTTGTACTCCGGGCGGTACGTGGTTTCGTCGGACGGTGTGTGTCCATTGGGCCGCGCCGCTACGTGAACGGGCGCACTTTGATGGCAGACGGCGTCGCTGGCTTACGGGCGGTGTTTGGCTGACTTTTCAAATCCTAATTGGGCGGGCGTGTGGGCCGCGGCGGGCGGACGGTAACTGGTGGTTTTTACATCCGACAGCACGGCGGTGGTGCTACCGCCCGGCATCCTAATGGGCCCCTTAGTGTGTTATTTGTTGGTAAGTAGACATAATATCGAAACTTTAATATCGATATACATTAATATCGAGTTTAGTATATCGATAGTATTTAATATCAATGTAATGTATATCGATGTTAAAAATATAGTTTTTAAGTGTTGTAAAAAATATTGAGTGTTGTAATATCGACTGTCAAAATATCGTTATGTAAAAATATCGTTATAGTACTTTATTTAGAAATATTTTCTGTTTGTTTTATGTATAATAATAGTTAGTTAATGTTATAAAAAAAATTGTTTAATATTTTTTAGGAGCGGATGTTGGGTTAATAGGGGATAAGGGTGGGGAGTGTTTTAAAATAATTGATATTTAAATTTAATACATTTTAAAATTTTTAATTTAAATTAGAAGTTTATTTTTAGGAGTGGGATGTTGGGGTTATAGGGGATAAGGGCGGGGAGTGTTTTAAAATAATTGTATTTTAAAATTTTATAATTTCGAAATTTTTAAATTTAAATTAGAAATTTATTTTTTGGAGCGGGATGTTGGGTTAATAGGGGATAAGGGTGGGGAGTGTTTTAAAATAATTTATATTTAAATTTAATAATTTCGAAATTTTTAAATTTACAATGAGAAATTTATTTTTAGGAGCGGGATGTTGGGTTTATAGGGGATAAGGGTGGGGAGTGTTTTAAAAAAATTGATTTTAAAAATTAATAATTTCGAATTTTAGACATTTTAATTAGAAATATATTTGTAGGATTGGGATGTTGGGTTTATAGGGGATAAGGGTGGAGAATGTTTTAAAATTATTGTATTTATTTAAAAAAAATAATGCAATATTTAAATTGGAAATATTTTATTTATGAGCAGGATGTTGGGTTTATAGGGGAAAAGGGTGGGGAGTGTTTTAAAATAATTTTAATAAAAAAATTTATAAAATCGAAATTTGAAATTGAAATTTAGAAAATTAAATTTTGAATTTATAAGATATTGTTTTATTATTGGGATGTTGGGCTTATAGGGGGTAAGGTTAGGGAGTGTTTTACAGTAATTGCATAAATATTAAAAATAATGAATAATTTGACAAATATTTATATCTATGTAAAATATAATGTTTGTTTATAGCGTATAATTTTAATTCAAGTATTGTAAAAAACAAAAGTTTATTATTAATACTTACATATTACAATTAAGAATAATGTATTTTAATATTTAAAAATGTAATAGTTAATATATATTTAATCCCCATATGTTATTAATATATACAAATATGTAATCTTTCACTAAAAAGTACAAAAATAAAATTATTACTTTATCTTACAAAATTAAAATATATAATTTAGTATTATGTATAGTATGTCAAAAAAATATTATTTCTATGTGAGTTATAAAATTTATAGATAATTATCATTGTTTGAACTAATATTTTATATATAAAACATTAGTTTAATTTTATATGTTGACAAATATTTTTATTAATTAAAATATAAAGATTATATAATTATTTTAAGAACATTTTAAAAAAATAATTTTTATGTAGAGTATAGTTAGTGAGATTATATTAATTGTATTTGTGGAAACAAAATACCTATGTTTTATGTCTGGCACCTCCGCTGAATTTATAGTACTAGGAGTGGCAATAATAAATTAAGTCTGTTTAGTGTCCAGCAGCTACCTTGACTTAATTGTGAGTGGAGTGGGAATAGTAAATTAATTAAGGTTAGTGTCCAGCACCTACCCTGACTTAATTGTAACTGGAGTGGGAATAGTAAATTAATTAAGGTTAGTGTGCACCACCTTCCCTGACTTATTGCTAACTGAAGTGGGAATACTAAATTAATTAGTTTAGTGTCCAGCACCTACCCTGACTTAGGGGCCGATTCCGATTCGGGCCGGAAATCTCTCCGACCGAGCCGGATCCGGAGAGATTTCCGACCGAATCGGACCCGTGCAGCCCGACCGAACGAGTACGATGCGCACGTATGCCATCGGACTCGAGTCGGTCGGACTCCCATTGAAGTCAATGGGAGCCTGTCGTACAACGCGTACTCGGGCTCCCATTGACTCAATGGGTGCGAGGCGGACAAGTGCGCCCCCTGCAGCGTGTACGCGGCGAAGCGACTCGCGCCATACACGCACAGGTAGGGGGGACCCATGGGTCCCCCCTGTGTGCGACTCGCACGGCTATGCATACAGGGGGGTCCGACACGGACCCCCGAAGTACGGCTCCGACTGCTCTTTTGAGCCGGAGTGCGCGGCTCGGTCGGACTGCTCGCGGCGCGCATCGTACTTACCCGGCCGGGGAACGTCTCCATTGCGCGGTGCGATTCGAGTCCGTGCGAGTCGGTCGGTGCGGTTTGACCCGGGATCGAGTCGGTCGGAGCGGTCGGGACGCCCGGACGAGTCGGTCGGCGATTTCGCATCGTACTCGCTCGCCCGGACGCGCGTACGAATCGGTTGGGAAATAGGGCTCCGAATCGGATCCGGTTGAGCCGAATCCGATTCGGAGCCCTACCGGCCGAGATCGGAATCGGCCCCTTAATGCTAACTGGAGTGGGAATAGTAAATTAATTAGTTTAGTGTCCAGCACCTACCCTCACTTAATGCTAACTGGTGTGGGAATAGTAAATTAATAAAGTTTAGTGTCTAGCACCTACCCTGACTTAATTCTAACTGGAGTGGGAATAGTAAATTAATTAAGTTTAGTGTCCAGCACCTACCCTGACTTGACTCTAACTGGAGAGGGAATAGTAAATTAATTAAGGTGAATGTCCAGCACCTACCCAGACTCCATACTAACTAGAGTGGGAATAGTAAATTAATTAGTTTAGTGTCCAGCGCCTACCCTGACTTAATGCAGACACCATTGCACCCATGCTCCGCCACACCATCAACCGCTCCCTGGCGACCGCCTCGTTCCCCGACGACTGGAAACACGCTGAGGTCAACCCCCTCCTAAAGAAACCCTCAGCGGACCCCACCGACCTCAAAAACTACAGACCCATCTCCCTGCTCCCGTTCCCAGCAAAAGTCATCGAGAAAGCCATCAACAGCCAACTCGCCACATTCATTGAAGAACACAACATCCTCGACTCCTCCCAATCCGGCTTCAGAAAAAAACACAGTACGGAAACCGCCCTCCTCGCCGCAACAGACGACATCCGCACCCTACTGGACAAAGGAGAAACAGTAGCCCTCATCCTCCTCGACCTATCAGCGGCGTTCGACACAGTCTCCCATCGCACCCTAATACGCAGACTCTACGACGCAGGAATCCAGGACAAGGCCCTCGACTGGATCCGCTCCTTCCTCTCCGGCAGGACACAGCGGGTCAGATTCCCCCTATCCTCTCGGACCCCACACCTACCACCTGCGGAATCCCCCAGGGCTCCTCCCTCAGCCAGACGCTCTTCAACGTCTACATGGCTCCACTCGCCCCCATCGTCAGAACCTACGGACTCAACATCGTGTCATACGCAGACGACACCCAACTCATCCTCTCCCTATCCAACGAGCCCAACACCGCCAGACGCAACTTTCGAGAAGGCATGGAAGCTGTCGCCAAATGGATGAAAAACAGCTGCCTACAACTAAACACCAACAAAACAGAAATACTCATCATGGGCCCAAACCCAGATGCCTGGAGCGACACCTGGTGGCCCTCCGCCCTCGGAAACCCGCCAACCCCCACCGACCACGCACGCAACCTGGGAATCATCCTGGACTCCGAGCTCAAAATGGACCGCCAGATCAACTCCGTCTCATCTTCCTGCTTCCACACCCTCTGCCTCCTTCGTAAGACCTTCAAATGGATCCCCCTCGAACACAGAAAGACCGTCACTCATTCCCTGGTCACCAGCAGACTCCACTACGGCAACGCACTCTATGCTGGAATAAACAAAAACCTCACCCGCAAGCTACAGAACATCCAGAACGCCGCCGCAAGACTGGTCCTCAACCTGTCAAAACACTGCCACATCTCCCTGCACCTGCGCACACTCCACTGGCTCCCCATCGAGGCGAGAATCACCTTCAAGATGCTCACCCACGCACACAAGGCCCTCCATGGCACCGGACCAGCATACCTGAACAGCCGACTCAAATTCCACGAACCCCAAAGGACCCTACGATCAGCCCAGCTCTCCTACGCCGTGGTCCCCTGCACCAGAAAGACCAGATCGGGAGGCCGCTCCTTCTCCTTACTCGCGGCCAAAGCATGGAACGTCCTTCCGCTCCACCTCAGACAGACAACATCGCTCCCCATCTTCACAAGAAACCTCAAAACCTGGCTCTTCGACAGACCCCCTCCTTGATGGAATGGAACCTGCACCCCCCCCACCCCTAGCGCCTTGAGACCCTTACGGGTGAGTAGTCACGCTTTAACAAACCCCTGATTGACTGATTGAATGCTAACTGGTGTGGGAATAGTACATTATTTAAAGTTTAGTGTCTAGCACCTACTGTGACTTATTTCAAATTGGAGTGGGAATAGTAAATTAATTAAGGTTAGTGTCCAGCATCTACTCTGACTTAATGGTAACTGGAGTGGGCATAGTAAATTATATAAGTTTAGTGACCAGCTTCTTGTCATAATTAATGCTAACTGGATTGAGAATAGTAAATTAATTTAGTTTAGTGTCCAGCACCTACCCTGACTTAATTGTAACTGGAGTGGGAATAGTAAATTAATTAAGGTTAGTGTCCAGCACCTACCCTGACTTAATTGTAACTGAAGTAGGAATATTAAATTAATTAAGGTTAGTGTCCAGCACCTACCCTGAATTAATGCTAACTGGAGTGGGAATAGTAAATTAATTAAGTTTAGTGTCCAGCACCTACCCTGACTTAATTGTAAATAGAGTGGGAATAGTAAATTAATTAAGGTTAGTGTCCAGCACCTACCCTGACTTAATGCTAACTGGAGTGAGAATAGTAAATTAATTAGTTTAGTGTCCGGCACCTACCCTTGCTTAATGTTAACTGGTGTGGGAATAGTAAATTAATTAAGTTTAGTGTCCAGCACCTACCCTGACTTAATTGTAAATGGAATGGAAATAGTAAATTAATTAAGGTGAGTGTCCAGCAACTACCCTTACTTAATTCTAACTGAAGTGGAAATAGTACAATAATTAAGGTTAGTGTCCAGCACCTACCCAGAATTAATGCTAACTGGAGTGGGAATAGTAAATTAATTACGGTTAGTGTCCAGCACCTACCCTGACTTAATTCTAACTGGAGTGGGAATAGTAAATTAATTAAGTTTAGTGTCCAGCACCTACCCTGACTTGACTCTAACTGGAGAGGGAATAGTAAATTAATTAAGGTGAAGGTCCAGCACCTACCCAGACTCCATACTAACTAGAGTGGGAATAGTAAATTAATTAGTTTAGTGTCCAGCGCCTACCCTGACTTAATGCAGACACCATCGCACCCATGCTCCGCCACACCATCAACCGCTCCCTGGCGACCGCCTCATTCCCCGACGACTGGAAACACGCTGAGGTCAACCCCCTCCTAAAGAAACCCTCAGCGGACCCCACCGACCTCAAAAACTACAGACCCATCTCCCTGCTCCCGTTCCCAGCAAAAGTCATCGAGAAAGCCATCAACAGCCAACTCGCCACATTCATTGAAGAACACAACATCCTCGACTCCTCCCAATCCGGCTTCAGAAAAAACCACAGTACGGAAACCACCCTCCTCGCCGCAACAGTCGACATCCGCACCCTACTGGACAAAGGAGAAACAGTAGCCCTCATCCTCCTCGACCTATCAGCGGCATTCGACACAGTCTCCCACCGCACCCTAATACGCAGACTCTACGACACAGGAATCCAGGACAAGGCTCTCGACTGGATCCGCTCCTTCCTCTCCGGCAGGACACAGCGGGTCAGATTCCCCCTATCCTCTCGGACCCCACACCTACCACCTGCGGAGTCCCCCAGGGCTCCTCCCTCAGCCAGACGCTCTTCAACGTCTACATGGCTCCACTCGCCCCCATCGTCAGAACCTACGGACTCAACATCGTGTCATACGCAGACGACACCCAACTCATCCTCTCCCTATCCAACAAGCCCAACACCGCCAGACGCAACTTTCGAGAAGGCATGGAAGCCGTCGCCAAATGGATGAAAAACAGCTGCCTACAACTAAACACCAACAAAACAGAAATACTCATCATGGGCCCAAACCCAGATGCCTGGAGCGACACCTGGTGGCCCTCCGCCCTCGGAAACCCGCCAACCCCCACGGACCATGCACGTAACCTGGGAATCATCCTGGACTCCGAGCTTAAAATGGACCGCCAGATCAACTCCGTCTCATCTTCCTGCTTCCACACCCTCCGCCTCCTTCGAAAGACCTTCAAATGGATCCCCCTCGAACACCGAAAGACCGTCACTCACGCCCTGGTCACCAGCAGACTCGACTACGGCAACGCACTCTATGCGGGAATAAACAAAAACCTCACCCGCAAGCTACAGAACATCCAGAACGCCGCCGCAAGACTGGTCCTCAACCTGTCAAAACATTGCCACATCTCCCTGCACCTGCGCACACTCCACTGGCTCCCCGTCGAGGCGAGAATCACCTTCAAGATGCTCACCCACGCACACAAGGCCCTCCCCGGCACTGGACCAGCATACCTGAACAGCCGACTCAAATTTCACGCACCCCAAAGGACCCTACGATCAGCCCAGCTCTCCTACGCCGTGGTCCCCTGCACCAGAAAGACCAGATCGGGAGGCCGCTCCTTCTCCTTCCTCGCGGCCAAAGCATGGAACGTCCTTCCGCTCCACCTCAGACAGACAACATCGCTCCCCATCTTCGCAAGAAACCTCAAAACCTGGCTCTTCAACAGACCCCCTCCTTGATGGAATGGAACCTGCACCCCCCCACCCCTAGCGCCTTGAGACCCTTACGGGTGAGTAGTCGCGCTTTAACAAACCCCTGATTGACTGATTGAATGCTAACTGGTGTGGGAATAGTACATTATTTAAAGTTTAGTGTCTAGCACCTACTGTGACTTAATTCAAATTGGAGTGGGAATAGTAAATTAATTAAGGTTAGTGTCCAGCATCTACTCTGACTTAATGGTAACTGGAGTGGGCATAGTAAATTATATAAGTTTAGTGACCAGCTTCTTGCCAGAATTAATGCTAACTGGATTGGGAATAGTAAATTAATTTAGTTTAGTGTCCAGCACCTACCCTGACTTAATTGTAACTGGAGTGGGAATAGTAAATTAATTAAGGTTAGTGTCCAGCACCTACCCTGACTTAATTGTAACTGAAGTGGAAATATTAAATTAATTAAGGATAGTGTCCAGCGCCTACCCTGAATTAATGCTAACTGGAGTGGAATTGTAAATTAATTAAGTTTAGTGTCCAGCACCTACCCTGACTTAATTGTAAATGGAGTGGGAATAGTAAATTAATTAAGGTTAGTGTCCAGCACCTACCCTGACTTAATGCTAACTGGAGTGAGAATAGTAAATTAATTAGTTTAGTGTCCAGCACCTACCCTTGCTTAATGTTAACTGGTGTGGGAATAGTAAATTAATTAAGTTTAGTGTCCAGCACCTACCCTGACTTAATTGTAAATGGAGTGGAAATAGTAAATTAATTAAGGTGAGTGTCCAGCAACTACCCTTACTTAATTCTAACTGGAGTGGAAATAGTACAATAATTAAGGTTAGTGTCCAGCACCTACCCAGAATTAATGCTAACTGGAGTGGGAATAGTAAATTAATTATGTTTAGTGTCCAGCAACTACTCTGACTTAATTCTAACTGGAGAGGGAATAGTAAATTAATTAAGGTTAGTGTCCAGCAACTACTCTGACTTAATTCTAACTGGAGAGGGAATAGTAAATTAATTAAGGTTAGTGTCCAGCACCTACCCAGAATTAATGCTAACTGGAGTGGGAATAGTAAATTTATTAAGTTTAGTGTCCAGCACCTAACCTGACTGAAATCTAACTGGAGTGAGAATAGTAAATTAATTAAGGTTAGTGTCCAGCACCTACCCTGAGTTAATTCTAACTTGAGTGGGAATAGTAAATTAATTAAGTTGAGTGTCAAGCACCTACCCAGAATTAATGCTAACTGGAGTGGGAATAGTAAATTAATTAAGTTTAGTGTCCAGCACCTACCCTGACTTAAATCTAACTGGAGTGGGAATAGTAAATTAATTAAGGTTAGTGTCCAGCACCTACCCTGACTTAATTCTAACTGGCGTGGGAATAGTAAATTAATTAAGGTTAGTGTCCAGCACCTACCCAGAATTAATGCTAACTGGAGTGGGAATAGTAAATTAATTAATTAAGGTAGTGTCCAGCACCTACCCTGACTTAATTCAAACTGGTGTGGGAATAGTAAATTAATTAAGGTTAGTGTCCAGCACATGCCTTGATTTATTATTAACTGTAGTGGAAATAGTAATTTATATATATGTATTAATTTGTCAACTTAAACATGTAATATAGTTTGTAGTAGTAATGCCTTTTAATTATAACACAGTTATAAATGCTAATAAATAAAAATATATCTATAGTTAATTAAAATATGTTATTTAATACAGTAACTTTAATAAAAAAATGTGTATTTACATTAAATACAACATTAATAAAATGATACACAGAAAGTAGGCATTTTATTTTTTAATGATGTTTATTTATTGTAAATGATGTAATCAACAAAAAAATTTTTTTATTAAGTGCATATAATATAAATGAAGACATATAGAGAAAATATATTATTTATTTGACAGACTCAAAATATTTAGTACATATGTATATTTTTACATGTAATAATTATGAAAAAAAATGTTTTTACATTGATACATGTTTTAAAACAGTTACGTCAACTTTGTAAAATCAAATAATGTAGTTTTACATTGGTTTACAAACATTTGAGTAAAACAATATTTATTAATAACAGTTCTTCACTTAGGGGCCCATTACGATGGCGGGCAGAAGCACAACCGCCGTGCCGGCGGATGCAAAAACCACCAGTTACCGCCGGCACGCAGCAGTCCACACGCCCGCCCAATTACGATGCGAAAAGCAGGCCAAACACCGCCGGCAAGCCAGCAACACCGTCCGCCATCAAAGTGCGCCCGTACACGTAGCGGCGCAGCACAACTGACACACACCGTCCGACGAAAACACGTCCCGCCCGGCGTATAAATTACGATGCCGCAAACAAACGGCTCCCACGGCTAAGAGACACCGCACGTGAAAGAGAGGCGGTAACACGGACGCAGAGCACGGACAACGAAGAAGCGGCACCCCGGGCATGAATCCAGCACTGCAGGCCCTTCCCATGCTTCTGCTGATGCACCACCAAGGACGCAACGTACCGCGGAGACGCAGGTAGGCACACACACAACAAGTGCACGCAAACAGCGCACACAGTGCAAGGGCGGAAAAAGCGGACAACCCCCCACCAGCGCGTGCACACTACACATCCACCATTGCATCCACATATGACACACAGGCCAAATCCTAACATCGCAGAACACATGTGTACACACCACCTGGGACTAGGAACCAACCACCCCGTCACGGCCCCAAAGCGCCGATGACGCCGCCACACATGCGCACAACGCAGAGGCCAACCGCAGCGCCATGCATGCGTCGCACACAGACACAGGGACACAACCAAGCAGCACACACACCAGCCCCACCCCGAACGCACATGACACGTGACAGGCCGGCCACAGACATGTCCCCAACGCCCAATTCACGGACAACACCCAACGCCACACAACCGACGCACACATGTCAGTGAAGTCACGCAACAGCAGGACACACCCCAGTGTAACAAACATGGCGAAGCACACAGCGGCGGCAACACCAACTAGGAGAAGCAGGGCCCCTTCGGGAAGAGGAACGCCAGTACCACACTGAAAAACCCATACCACCCTGCACATATGAACAAGACACATGAAACGGAACACCAAAGAGCCCGGTGACCGACAACAGGTGGCCCAAGAATTACATCCACACACAAGGCCCAACGCAGAGCGGAAAGGCAGCCTGCCGCCCACACAAGGGAGAGCAGACAGCACTGAATGACCTTCCATTCCAACACCGAAACCACAGCCCTACGACAGAAGCCGGTGAATACAGCCATTGTCCAAGAATAGACCAACACAGGCATGCCGAGGAGACCGACCACAGGGCAGATAGCGCATATCACAGAAGCACACAACGAACGGGGAAGAAAGAAGAAAACACTCCCCCATGTCGGCCACATGCAAGTTAATTGGAAGGAGTCACACAGCACCGACCTTGAACTGTCTGAGAAGCATGTGGGAAGAGGGCCCGTGTCCTCCAAACAAGCCAACAGAACACAAGTCCTGTCTCCCCACGACTACACAGAGCTCACAGCAACCCCGGAGCGTGCACATTGCAGACTGCACACACAGCCGGAGCACGCCACCTCTACGAACCGCTGCGAAATGGCAACCGCAACACACCTACCCAACTACGCCGAACAGCTCAAGCTGTACCAAACCAACACGATACATACATTGGGATGCGATCTCCTGTCCCTGCTGAACGTAAGTTACCGACTGACTTACCGCATCACATTGTTCAGCTGCGTCATGCCCGTCTTCTACTGTCGGAGGTGTCCCTACCAGCATCCCGTCGAGATATGCCTCTCCAACCCGGCATGTCTGAAGGCGGACCTGCTACCACTACTCCTCCCTCTGGACGCACACGACAGGGCCTGCTCTGCCTATGGGGGCATGGCGTATGTGGCCAACATCGCACGCGCACTGAAATGGAACCACTGTGCCTCCACACGACGGATCATCGAGAACAGCTACATCGAATGTCACCCAGCATGCCCCATCATGGTCCTCCAAGGGACAACCTACGAACAACACCTTGACAGCCACCATCCGCTTCATTGGCTGGCAAACATGTACACCACCAATGACATGGAAGCCCTGCTGGACGGCATCGCATACCTGACAACCTGTAAATACGTCGGACCACAACGCAGGTTCCCCGAGTGACCTATGAAGTCCAACCCCGCACCCATGCTCAGCTTCCGCACGGACTGGCCAGTCACCACCACAACAGCCATACCAAACGACCGGCAACTGTAACCACACCATCAACGACATCGCCATGACATCGGATATGACCGGGACATGCACACTGTTCCCCATCACATCCAGGAACACCGCATGCATCGTGGGAGGCAGTGGCATGGGCTCTGTGCATCGCACCCACATGGACGGAACTGCACGAACAACCAGGACACGACATGGATCCAGCGCACATGGACACACACACCGCTCAGTGGACATGAATAGGTCGCCTGGAGTCTGTGGGTGCTGCACCCCTCCCACCCCCGCCCCGGGAATCCCATACCAGGACCTTTGCATGGACGACAAGTGCATACAACAACAACACGACCCCAGTGACTGTGACATGTCCAGTAACCACCACAGTGCAACAACAAGTGGCACGCCGCTGCATGCACGCAAGCACATGCCCTGATGTCATCTCACATGCACGCGTGCATGAGGAACAACCGCAGCAAACCTGTCACATGGAACTGAGATGGACTGTGCCCATGATGGCCGAGCGGTCTGGTAGGCTACATGTATACCGTCTGTGTCAAAGTCCGCAGCTCCGCAGCTATACGTAAATGTACATTAGCACAGCCTTGGCCAAGCAGATGTAACCCCACACCCTATCCCATTTGTTATCATGCTCAGTATATCCTCAACATGTATTCCGCTGCCAGTAGTGTCCACTATACTGCATCACAGAGGACAGAAGACTCAATATAATGTTTGAAACCAGAACTGTCTCCGCTGACTCATTTCACAAGTACGAATGAGAGAGGATGAGAGTATGTGAAGTACACGGCAGTCGTGACATGACCATGTAGTCCACTGGTATTGGATGTCAACGCAAATGAGTAGCACTACTGTGGAAGACACACATGTGTCGTGTGAAGTCGTATGGACGCAGTGCTCAGGTGGGTGGGTGCGACGGGTAGATGCGCACATGCCAAGTTGGAGCACGCCGTGTTGGGAGGGGTCATGAACAGTACACCACCGCTTCCCTGGGCATTGTGAGAGGACACCTGTCGGGGGGAGTGAACACGTGTGTGCACAGCAGCCGGGCACACGTACAAAGCGGTACCAGGCGCACCTCAGCCCACCCTCTGTGGACAAGCTGGATCCTGTTGTGCGCCCGCCATGCCCCTTGACAAGGCACACACAGCCCCAGTCGACCAGGTGTAACCCCAACATAGTAAATCCGCACAGGCGATACAGGGCACGGGATGGCAGTGGAGCATGGTGTGTGAGAGGTCTCCTCGCGCTCCTCCTGGTCATATCACGCAGGCAATAGTACCTCAACGTCTAGCATGGCACAAGTCACATGGAAGTGTAGGGGGACGCACCACAGCACGAGCAGCACTGACGTCACGGGAGGTGGCTCGCACCATCCCATCCATTGCCCATCATACCAACCACGACACATGCCATTGCGACTAAGTGCAAGCGCGTGCGCCACCACCCCCGAGCCCTCCCCAGAGAGGCCAAAGAGTGAATGTGTGGGCCATCAGCCACAGACGGACGCGGCCTGGCCGCAAGGGCAGCCACAGCCACTGGGTGTCGCAGGTGGCGGATCCGGAAGGCGAAGACTGTGATGCATAGTCCATGCAGGCCGGGTCTCCATTTGGGGCACCACGCAGGTGGACGGCGTCCCGCCACACATCATACCCTGAGACAGCCCACTCGTGCAACTGGACCCACACATACACTCCTTGCCCTCTCTGGTGCGAGCTTGGGGCTGCCTGTGCAAGCGCTAGCCTCGCAGGTGAGCATGCATATTGGGGGGCGAGGGGAGGACATGAGGGCTGGGGCGAAGATGACTGTATCACTGTCAGTTAGTACAAGGGATGACCCAGATGTGGAAAGGAAGAGACGTGTCCCGTGTGTACTGCAACTAGTCGCCAATTCAACTACCCCCCATGTCCGGAATGTAAGCCCGCACCTAGGCCCGCCCATCCGCCACATCGAACATACCACCAGCACGACAACCTTCCCATTCGAAACACTGACTGGGGGTGGCGACCAGTGAACAATCATGTGTAGCCTACCCACGCGTACATGTGGGCCCTCCATGATCCATGTCACCTGCGGCAAAGACATGACATGCGCAATGAGGGAAGTGAGGAGAGCTGTCCGCCCCACGCGCAGAAGGTGCATCAGCTCCACAGACCCAGCAGCGAGTCCAGCAGGGGTCACATGTGCAGGGGCAGCTGTGCCTGGTGTGAAGGCACATGCATATAGACAGCACATCGACCAATGTGTAGTCTGCCCACATCCACAGTCCATCATCATGCGGACATAGGAATTGAACACAGGGCAACACATCTTAGTTGGTGCACCCACCGTGACCAACAATGCGCAATCATCGACGTACCCGCCCTGTGCATGGCCCCCCACCCAACGGAGGCACATCCAGTGCCACCATCCCACACACACAAGCCTTCCACGGAACATGCTGTGTCCAATGGTCAGTACAGAGTCAGCGCCCATCTGGTGGATCCTGAACAGGAGACACATGCACACACATGCCAGCTCCCACTATGTACGTCTGCCACCTGGCACGTGCAATGTAACCTCTCACCTGTGACGTGTGACTGCAAGCACACAGCCGTCTTGGCATGGGGCTGTCAATGTGGACACCAGTCAATGTTTCGGGAGCTGTGATCCGTACAGTGCTGTACATAGGGTGCAGTGCTGACACCTACTACTGTCTCATATCCCCTCGTGCCACTGGTCCCACTTGTATTGGCCGCTCAGCCCGTGCCCACATCGTCGTCGTCGTGTGCCATACTCATCCAGCCTCGGAAGCAGTTCCATGCTCAGCAGACACTCATGTTGCCGTGGCGTTGCCGCTTGACGAATATGCAGTCAGTCCCCATCAGCACGCCCCGCAAGTCATTGGGGCCTAGATCCCCATGTGCATGCACATGGCAGTGGTATGTCTCACTTGCCATTGCCATTGTTGGGAGACCTGTGTAAGTGTATTGTGGCCGTGCCGTCCCAGCTTGACAGCTGGGCTGTGGCTCATGTGCTTGCTCAGTCATGTCAGTGATGTGTATGCGAAATTGCTATGTGCCGTGTTGCTTTGACATGTGTCCTCTGCCATTTTCCCCAGGCGGAGACCGAACATTGACCGCCCATACCAATTGCTGGCGGACATGGACGATACAGAGGTAATCAGGAAGTTTCGGCTGGACAGGCCAACTCTGCATCGACTGTGTGCCATGTTAGAGCCCCATCTCCGTCCCCGCAGGGTGTATCCGACTGCTGTCACCCCCACGGCTAAGGTGATGGCCGCCATGCATTTCTTCGCCACTGGGTCATTCCAGCACACAGTGGGCAGTGGAGGAGGGATGTCCCAGCCCATGTTCAGCAAGGTGCTGAGGGATGTACTGGCAGCCATGATGCTGTACCGGAACAGGTACATCCGCTTCCCCAGGGCTCGTGAATTGGCGGCAGTGAAGGGTGCATTCTATGCCCTTGGCAGAATCCCACACGTCGTGGGAGCCATTGACTGCACTCATGTTGGCCTTGTTCCACCACAGGCCACTGAGCACCTGTACCGCAACAGGAAGCACACGCACTCCCTGAATGTGCAAGTGGTGTGCCTTGCGGACATGGTGATCACCCACGTGTGTGCCAAGTTTCCAGGCTCGGCCCATGACGCACACATAATGCGCAACAGCATCTTGCCACGACTGATGGCCAATCTGCAACAGGATCGTGGCTGTATTGTCGGTGAGTATGTGGAGTGGTGTAGCGTGCTGGTTGTGCGATGCTGTCCCCTGTCCAGTTGGAATAGCAACGGTTCTCTGTGTCCCTCACACCCAGGTGACTCTGCGTATCCGAATGGGGCATGGCTGCTCAGTCCATTGAGGAATCCTCGCACCCCAGCAGACGATCGATACAATGAGGCACATGGGAGGACCAGACGTGTGGTCGAGCGTACCTTTGGCCTCCTCAAGTCCAGGTTCAGGTGCCTGGACCGCACCGGGGGTGCACTGGCGTACTCCCCACAGAAGGTGTGCCAGATAGTGGTGGCGTGCTGCATGCTGCACAATCTGGCCATTCGGAAGCAGATCCCCCTCATTGTGGATGACGGAGATCAACCAGGGCCCCAGCCCGCAGACCAGGACAGCTCGAGTGAGGTGGACAGCGGAGAGGAGGAAGCTGGGAATGTGCGCCAGCAGCTCATCGCCCGCTACTTCACTTGACGGTGAGTGTCCATGTACGACGGATGATGTGTCTGTATCTATGCAGGTGTGTGTGTGCTGTGTCAGGGTGGCCGTATGTTCACTGCGTGCAGTGTGTCAACGCTCCATGGCCAGGGTAGTATGCCACTGTTGGTGACTGTGGCATTGTGCCCTATTGCTCTGTGCGATGTGTGTACATTGCTTGTAGTTGTTGACATGTACTGTGTGATGGGTGTGTGACACACTCATTGAATGTGCTCCTGTTCTGTCTCCCACCCCTAGGTCCCTACAGGCCCTCCGGATTCCATTGCCATGCCACGCATCAGGTGCCCTTCCGCCCAAGGTGGCCGTTGTATTCCGTACAAATAAACACAGGGCACAAACAGCAGTTAGTGAAAAAGGTGCATTTATTACGAACTGTGACATGTGATTGTGTGTAAGGTGATGACAAAAGTGGTGCGTGCAGTGACAATGAGCTGTCGGTCATGGCTGCGTGATGATCAGGGTGTACCCACTGGTTCTATGTCCATAGTCCAACACACACATGCCATCCAGCTGGCTGTGTGGAGTGGGATCGTAGAGCAAGTCAATGCAGTGGCTGGTCAAGGAAGGCTGGCGGAAGGCTGGCTGGCTGCCTCACTTGCGACTGGAGCGTGCGAAGTCCTCCCGGGAGATCTGTTTCCTCTTCGGACGGCCCCTTCCACGTTTGGGAGGGGGGTGTGTGGTGGCGACCTGCTGGTGGTGGGTGAGGTGTGCTCACTGGCTGTGGACGCAGGGGAAGTGGACACTGCTGGCCGACCCTGCGCCCTAGCAGGTGGTGGCGGAGGTGGTGTTGCTGGCCTTGCCTGTGACCCCACCGCCACCACCAGCTGGCCCATGAGGTCCACGAGTTGGTCCATACGGGACACGAATTGGCCCATATGGGCGTCCATGGACCTCAGCACCCCCAGCACCTCCCGCGTGTCAGTAGCAG
Organism: Calotriton arnoldi; assembly: GCA_963921515.1. Lineage (NCBI taxonomy): Eukaryota > Metazoa > Chordata > Amphibia > Caudata > Salamandridae > Calotriton > Calotriton arnoldi. Next base: position 8,134 of record CAWUFW010024817.1, on the reverse strand, counting down.
ACCTGGCCCATTGTCCTTGGGCCTCTTCATAGGCCCCAAGGACTCTGGCCATTTGAGGCAGGGCATGGCTCCCAGGGGAGGCTGGCGTTTCCCTGACCCTGCTCCTCCTACCAGTCCTGCTGCCACCGGCCTGCCCACTAGCCACATTGCTCACCACGGTCCTCGCTGTGGCTCCCAGGGTGGATCCAGTCGGCCGGGCCACCACCTGCGCTGGGGCTGGTGCCAGCGAAGACGTGGTGGTGGTGGAGGCGGTGGTGGTCGGTGCGGCGATGGTGGTGGTTGCGGCAGTGGTAGTGGCCGCAATGACCGTGGGTGTGGCCGCAACGACAGTGGCAGCAGGGGACTGGGACTGTTCAGCATCCCTGGATGATGGGTTGGTGGGTAGGAGGGGTCCTGGGGAGCGGCTGGGCCCTGCCATGCCAGATGGGCCAGCTTGGTGGTCCGTGTCCGAAGAGGTGGACAGATCCTCCAGATCCGTGTGTCCTCGTTGGGGGCTTGTAGGCTGGCTGTGCTGGCTGCTGTCTCCATCCCCAGCGTCCAGCAGTTCGTCACCTGTGGAGAGAATGAGATTTGTTATTGTGTTGCACCTGGCGAAGTATGTATTAGTCGTCTGACATTGGCAGTTCGTGCAATCTCGTACATGGGTTTCCCGGAGGCGAGTGTGTGGCTGTGGCATCTGTAGTTGTGTGTGCTAGGCAATGGGACTGTGTGCTGTGCACATGTGGCATGGGACGGATTGGCCATGCCGATGGGTGTGTTGCTTTGCCCCTACTCATTGTGACTCTGGTGTATGCGGGCTCCTGGCCCATCCTGGGTCTGGTTTGTACTTTGCTTTTGGGGTTCAAATGGAACGCTTAGGAACGCATATGGCAACATGGGGGCCATGCCCCAGATTCGCATTTGGGAGGGGATATGCTTTTGGGGTTCAAATGGAACGCTTAGGAACGCATATGGCAACATGGGGGCCATGCCCCAGATTCGCATTTGGGAGGGGATATGCTTTTGGGGTACATGCTGTGAGCCATGGGTGCCGAACGTGACATGTGTTGTGGCAGCATGACAGTGCATGGTCTGAGGTGTGTGCATGCCTGACATGCCCTGCATATTTGCTGTCTGTTGTGGTTACTGGACATGGCATTGGACGCATCGTTATGAGTGAGTGATAGTTGTGTGCCAGCCAACGTATTGCAGTTGTCCCATCTCCTTGGTGTGCGTGCTGCCCTGTGCCATGTGCATCACTGCAGTGCTCGGGGGGGTGTGGCCCATGTTGTGTGTTGTTGCTCACAGTGTGTCGTGCGCTTAATTGACTTCTGGCACATGGTTGGTCATGGGCATGTGTCTTAGCGTGACTGCTGTATGTGTGGCAGCTGTGCGGATGACATGCCTTTCATGTGACTGGGGCTGACGGATGGGATGGATGGTATGTTGTATGTGCATGGTGTGTCTGTGAGTTTGATGGGTTCAGTGGTGTTCGTGTGCATTTCTGTTGTTCCGCTCTGTTGCGTCTAGTGTTGTTTGTCTTACATAGGCGTAGTTGTGGGGTGTGTGGTTGACAGGCAGTGGGGGCTACATGGACAGGACTTCAATGGTGTTTCGGTTGTGTGTGATGAGTTGCACAGTGGCTGCCGTGTGGGACTATATTCAGTGTGGCTTGTGCATGCAGACGTGGCTCCTTGGGTGTTGCTATGTCTGTGATGGGTCATGTGGGGTGTGAGTCTGCTGTTCATGTCCGTGTGCACATTGTTCACTTGTTCGTGACGGTGGGCGGTGCTGCGTGTTCGTCTGCTACGTGACATGTCCCATGTGTTGGTCGTGTTATGGTCCTCATGCCTCCAGTAATCCAGCCCTGTCCAGTTTCCCACCTGCAAGTTGTTCGTGCGTGCACTGTACTGGATGCCACATGGCTCTAAGCGGGGGTGCTCCATGTTGCAGGTCTGTGGGGGTGGGGGGTGTTGTGGGTCGTGGGGGTGGCTGGACACCCACTGACACCGATTGCTGTGGACCGTGATGTCTGCCTTTCGGCTGTCGTTGTGCACTGCGGTGGCTGACACGTGGCTGTGGGGTGTGGGGGATGCTCCTCCTTGCTGTGCTGTGGGACTGGGGCCTGGTGTGTGTTGTACTTGGGCTGTCCACCGTCCCACCCACTGCACTTTGTGTTCCTGCCACTTACCTGTTACTTGTCGGTTAGTGCAGCTGTGGCGGACACATGGGTGTGGTGGGTGCTCGTTGTGGCGCTTCTGGCATATTTGGGGACCTGTTGGTGGTTACGTGGCTGGCTTAGTGTACACATGTCCCCACGCATCTTACAGTTGTTCGGTTTGGGCTGTGTGTGGTAGTGTCTGTTGCATGTGCGTGTGATGTGTTGTGTATTGTGTGCTGGACATGGGGTGTTTGTCCCTGGGAGCTGTGGCATGGTAGTTGCGCATGTGAGTACATAGCGGTGTGCTGGTATACATTAGTTTGTACTTACCAGCCTCCACTCCCCCTGCTAATCCGGCGAGGATCTCCGGATGTATTACGACTCGCACCTTCTCCTCCCACGCTTTGAAGGTCTTAAAGAGCGCGGGATTCCCTCCGCCAGTGACGGCAGCCAGCTCTCTGTTTTTGCCCTCCTTCTTCTTGACCAGGCTCTTTACGTCATTCCAACGTTTGTTTATCTCGGTTCTGTTCCTGGGCAGGGTCCCGACTGCATTGACCTGGTCTACGATCCGGGTCCACATTCTGTTTCTGGTGGCTAGTGGTGTGTGCTGGACCATGTTCCCATAGATTTGTGGGTACACCTTGATGATCTCGTCGACCATGACCGTCAGCTCCATGGGCGTGAACTTGGGCATCCTTTGTGGTGCCATGGTGTTTGTGGTGCTGGTGCGGTGTGTGTTGTGTAATGTGCAGGGGGTTTGTGGTGCCGGGGTGTGGTGGTGGTGGTGGTGGTGGTGGTGGTGGTGGTGTTTGGTGGTGGTGGTGGTGGTGGTGGTGGTGGTGGTGGTGGTAGTGATGTGTGCGTTTCTGTGGTGTGCTGCTGTCCTTGCTGTGTCACTGTGTCCTCTCCTCTCCTCTCCTCTCTGGTTTGCAATGTAGCAAGGGGTTGTGGTCTGTGGGAGTGCTGCTTTTGTACTCACCTATGTGGGTGTGTCCTCATGGTCTGTTGTTTTCAGGTGTGTTGTGTCTGGGGTTCTGGCCTTTGTATTTTTTGTTTGTCCGGGGGGTGTTTTCGGGATGTGTACTGTGCTTGTGTATTTGTGTGTGCCTTGCTGTGTGGACTTGTTGGCCATGTTGTGTGCTATTGGTTTTGTGTGCGGATGGTTTCTGTGCAGGTACGTGGGCGCCATGGCTTCTGCCGTGTCGATTCTCATCGGCGTTGTTTGCGCTGGCGGGCGGTATATTTGTTGTTTTTCCGCGCTCATGGCGGTGCGATCGTAATTTCACGTGCGGTGTGTCGGCCGTGTGGGTGGGCGGTTTTGTGTTGTCGTGCGTGTTTCCGTCCGTGGCGGGCGGTTTGACTCCGACTCGGACGATGGCGGGCGGTATTTTGTGTGCTTTTTCCGCCGATGGCGGTTTTCGGTTTGTGTAATCGTAATGGCGTGGTCGGTGTTCAGGCGGTGTGTGCGGGCGGATTTTTGCCGCTTCCATGCCTGGCGGATTTTTTTACGCCGGGTATCGTAATGAGCCCCTTAGGTTTTGTATTCAGAACATTTGTTATTTGGTTACATATATTGTTACTTTTTTAATGTATAACTGTTTTCACAATTTCTGAATACAATTTCATTTTTATAGTTTGTAACATTTTTTAACAAAAAATAATACAATTAAATTAATATTATTACTACATAAAATATTAATATTATACATTTTTACATGGTTTAATTTTTATACATTATTTTTATAAGGCTGACATTTTTTAAACATTTAATAAATTTATTACGTGTTTGTTATCAATGTTGTCTATAACTTGTACATTTTTGGAATTATAATAATTATTATATGTTCAATAATATTTCTTTTTATAATTTTACAATGCTGGAAAAATGTAACATAAATATAAACATATAAGTTATAAATTGTAGTATTTTAATTAAACATTTTAGTAATTTATTAACAATGTAATAACATGTTTTTAAACTTAATAGATGTATTTTTCCTGTTTAAAGCTGCCATATTTGTTTGCAGTTTGTGTTTTGTAACCGCTCGCGTTTGTTTTGGGTTATTTCGGAGGGGACAAGCTCACAGTTGGGAGCTGCGTCGCATCGAGGAAGGTAAGATTAATTTTCTTTATTTTAACTATACTTTAAATTTAATTGGAAGGTTGTTAGGTTGTAGTTAGTGTGTGCAGTGTTTGGTTCTTGGAGTATGTTAGCTTTGAGCGATTTATGTATCGTTTAGTTTGAGGCCTAGTACTTTTCCTTAATATTTATTAGAAATTCGACTTCACCAATGAATTTGATTTTGAATAACTATTAAAAATAGTTGTTTAATTATTTTTCTAGTTGGTCCCATTCTCAACACATAGGGGTCGATTCCGATCTCGGCCGGAAGCCCACCTAACACTATTCGTCCGGAAAAAATACAAGCCGAATGCGTGTTTCCCGACCGAATCGTACACTCGTCCGGACGAACAAGTACGATGCGTATAACAACCCAGTTACCGAACGAGCCGTACTCACCCAATCCAGTTCCTGTTCCCCGACCGAGCCGGATCCGTAAACGCTGATTCGAGCCGCACGGAAGCAAATACACAGCACCTTCCGGCCGGACTAGTACGATGCGCATTCCGTACGCGCCGAACCCGTCGCTACATCCGGCACGTTTGAGCATCCGGGCGAGCCGTACATAAGCTCCGTTGTGCGCCACAAGACGATCCACGGCTACGAGACGAACAAGCCAGCGACGAGTACGAGTCGAAGACACGAGAAACCCGAACGAGATGATCCAAGCATGAATCCCATCGCGCAGGTCCTACCTATACTCTACATCTATTACCGGGACCGGCACGGACGCGTACGGCGCAGACGGTAAGTCAAACACCAACAATACAAACAAACTGCACGTACCCGAAATATGTCACACACACATAGGGATGCACAAATGACGTACACAAGCAACAGCAGAACCATAGGGGTGGGATGACCAACACCAATGCCATACACACCCATAGGGGGATGGTTGCCTACCACCAACACCACCCTACAACCACCCCTACTTATGGGTGGCTAGATGCCTGCCACCACCACCACCCCTACTCAGGGGGGGCTGGATGCCTACCACTACCACCACCCCTACTCAGGGGGGCATGGATGCCTGTCACTACTACCATACCCACCCTTAGGGGGCTGGATGCCTGCCACTACTACCACCCCTACTCAGGGGGGCATGGATGCCTGTCACTACTACCATCCCCACCCTTAGGGGGATGGATGCCTGCCACTACCACCACCCCTATCCAGGGGGGGCTGGATGCCTGTCACTACTACCATCCCCACTCATGGGGGGCTGGATGCCTGCCACTACTACCACCCCTACTCAGGGGGGGCTGGATGCCTGTCACTACTACCATCCCCACACTTAGGGGTATGGATGCCTGCCACTACCACCACCCCTATCCAGGGGGGGCTGGATGCCTGTCACTACTACCATCCCCACCCTTAGGGGGATGGATGCCTGCCACTACCACCACCCCTATCCAGGGGGGGCTGGATGCCTGTCACTACTACCATCCCCACCCTTAGAGGGATGGATGCCTGCCACTACCACCACCACTACTCAGGGGGGCCTGGATGCCTGTCACTACTACCATACCCACCCTTAGGGGGTTGGATGCCTGCCACTACCACCACCCCTATCCAGGGGGGGCTGGATGCCTGTCACTACTACCATCCCCACTCAAGGGGGGATGGATGCCTACCACTACCACCACCCCTAATCATGGGTGCCTGGAGGCCTGTCACTACTACCATCCCCACCCTTAGGGGGATGGATGCCTGCCACTACCACCACCCCTATCCAGGGGGGGCTGGATGCCTGTCACTACTACCATCCCCACTCATGGGGGGATGGATGCCTACCACTACCACCACCCCTAATCATGGGTGCCTGGATGCCTGTCACTACTACCATCCCCACCCTTAGGGGGATGGATGCCTGCCACTACCACCACCCCTATCCAGGGGGGGCTGGATGCCTGTCACTACTACCATCCCCACCCTTAGGGGGATGGATGCCTGCCACTACCACCACCCCTATCCAGGGGGGGGCTGGATGCCTGTCACTACTACCATCCCCACCCTAGGGGGATGGATGCCTGCCACTACCATCACCCCTACTCAGGGGGGCCTGGATGCCTGCCACCACCACCACCCCTACTCAGGGGGGGCTGGATGCCTGTCACTACTACCATCCCCACCCTTAGGGGGATGGATGCCTGCCACTACCATCACCCCTACTCAGGGGGGCCTGGATGCCTGCCACCACCACCACCCCTACTCAGGGGGGGCTGGATGCCTGTCACTACTACCATCCCCATCCTTAGGGGGATGGATGCCTACCACTACCACCACCCCTAATCATGGGTGCCTGGATGCCTGTCACCACTACCATCCCCACCCTTAGGGGGATGGATGCCTGCCACTACCACCACCCCTATCCAGGGGGGGCTGGATGCCTGTCACTACTACCATCCCCACACATGGGGGGATGGATGCCTGCCACTACCACCACCCCTATCCAGGGGGGGCTGGATGCCTGTCACTACTACCATCCCCACTCATGGGGGGATGGATGCCTACCACTACCACCACCCCTAATCATGGGTGCCTGGATGCCTGTCACTACTACCATCCCCACCCTTAGGGGGATGGATGCCTGCCACTACCACCACTCCTACTCAGGGGGGCCTGGATGCCTGCCACCACCACCACCCCTACTCAGGGGGGGCTGGATGCCTGTCACTACTACCATCCCCACTCATGGGGGGATGGATGAATGAATGAATGAATAAATATAAAACTTGTAAAGCGCGAACTAAGCCCAAGGGCGTCAAGGCGCTATAAGCGGACCTAAGGATGCAGACAGAAAGACATGCTCATACCGAGGTCTGAGAGAAAAGCCAGGTCTTTAAGGCCCTACGGAAAAGAGAATGGGACACCTGACTTGAGAGCTGTTCCGGGAGGGAGTTCCACAGTCTAGCAGCAGCAGTGGAGAAAGCTCGACCTCCCCATGTGACCTTCTTAAATCTCTGTACCGTAAGCAGATTCTTATCTGCAGAACGGAGCCGCCTGTTGGGAACATAATGATGGAAAATGGACTTAATCGCTTCAGGGCCTTACCCGTAATAGGCATTGTGAGTCATGCACAGGGTCTTGAAAAGGATCCTACGGTCCACAGGCAGCCAATGCAGCAACCTAATAGCATCTGTGACTGAATCATATTTAGGCAAATTCATCACCAGCCTGGCAGCGGCATTCTGCACCATCTGCAGACGTCGCATCAGACCCTTGTTAATGCCCAAATAGAGGGCATTACAATAATCCAATCTGGATGTAACCAGTGCGATGACAGCCTGCTTACGTGCATCAAAAGAGAGATAGTGGGAGATTTTCCGTAGGATCCTAATGATCCCAAAACACGTGGAAACTGTCCTACTAACCTGAAGGTTCAAGGACAATGAGTTATCCACGATAACCCCCAGGTTTTTGCCATGGGAGACCGGAGAGGGGCAGACGCCAAGGGCATCCGGCCACCAGTCACTGGACCACACCTCCTGCTTACTCCCAAAACCAAGACCTCCGTCTTCTCTCCATTCAATTTCAAAAAATTCTCCACCATCCAGGAGGATACTGCCTGCATACAGTTCCTGAAATTAAGGGCCGAATCCTTTATGCTATGCGAAATAGACACCATAATTTGGGTGTCGTCCGCATAGGACAACACTTCCAGCCCAAAAGATCTCACAACCTTCGCAAGAGGAGCGACATAAATATTAAAAAGAGTAGGGCTCAGGGAGGAGCCCTGAGGAACGCCACACAGCAGGGGTTTGGGGGCTGAGTAAAATCGATGCCTACCACTAACACCACCCCTACTCGTAGGACGGGTAATGCATGACACAACCAGCATACTCCCACATAAGGAATGACAGAAAATT
>CAWUFW010024816.1:0-54282 GCA_963921515.1 Calotriton arnoldi | reverse complement strand
TGGATCTGTCCCCTCCTGTGGCCGTGGATGTATCTGCAAACAATTAGGGAAACAGACAAACATCAGTCACCTGCACTGACCGCACACACCACAGTAAGTACAGCACATTACAGAGCAAGCCCTGGCATCCTTAGTTGAACATTGCCAAAAGTCCTCACACAGATTTGGGAAGCCAATTGTCATTCTGATGGTCAACCATGGCACTCACACCCCTCCTGCCCTTGCACCCATCTGTCTGGTGCCTGTCTGATGGTAAGACCCCAGTGTGGACACATGCACCACCTACACAATTGTTGGACATTGCAGGGAACACGGTGAAGTATGTGAACATGCACACATCACATCTCTTGCCACTGAGTCAGTGCAGGTGTCCGGATAAAGGGATGGCCAGAGTCTAAATAGAAATGCATGTGATGCATACCAGCACCAGACACCATGATGCACCCATGTCCGGATAGTCAATGCCACAATGGGGTGCATGTTGCACATGTCACTCCCCTGCAGGATCACTCTTAGGAAGTTTAATGCCATGACACAGGCATGGCATGCAAAGTCATACATCACTGTATGCAATATGTCACAATCCTAGGACATGGGAAATGCAAGTTATGTAACTGACAAGTGCACATGTCCATCCCCCAAAACCACATCATCTCAACTACTATTTGTCCACGTCATACCAATTGGACATATGGGGTACATGAAACACAACTCTCTGAACATGAGCACCTCACAGTGTGCTGTGAATGAAAAACAGCTGCCTGAAATTCACAGTAGCATACACCTGTGTGCACAGTCAAGTGATCAGACACCTATAAGTCACAGAAGTATCGTCTATCATGGTCACATCTCAGATGGCATGCTGAGCCCTAACCGATAAACATACCAGTAGTCCTGACAATGAAGACACAGCACAATGACACAGAGGCAGACACCTGAGGGAACATTTCACTGATCACAACATGCCAGATGATACACGGGAGTGGGAGTACAGAGTGTATTGTATGCCCTGGAGTAGGCATGACTGTCCAGCTCCACCTGTAAGAGGGCTGAGTCCTGGACAGTAGGCAGGTGGCTAAGCATGTGTGACACACTTGATACACATACTCCTGAGGCCCAAACATTGTTCCCACCGGCAGCATGGGTGTGTGCCAAATTCCCCAGGGACATGTGGTGATTCAGATCAGCAAGTGGACCACATATCAAAGTTACACCCAGATTACATGTCAGAACTTAGGTATTGTGTAAGCAATTGACCCACCCATGAATCCCACAACATAGTCACGGGAACAAATGCTGTCCCCCACCTTGAGCGAAGCTAAATGCAATGACACAGTCCCCAAGTGACACAATTTCCTGACTGTAAGGGCCACACATATGCGTATCAGATGAGGAGTGGGCATGTCGCAAATGAGGGACATGGGTCCTGGACCACATGACTGATGTACTGTGGAAGTTTAACCAGGCCAGAGGAGGGCACATAGCATGTCAGACAAAGTGCACAGTGCAGTCATGGACTCACCCCTCCTTGCTGCTGTCTGGCCTTCAGCTGCCCATCCAGGTCAGGGAAGACCACCGCCAGGATCCGGAGCATGTGGGGGTCAGGGTCCGGTGTCCGCCCCTCCTGCGAGGAGGCGACAGCTTCAGCTGGACCCTTGCGATCCTCCGGGTCCAGCCCCGAAGGTCCTGCCACCTCTTCTGGCAGTTGCGGATCCGGCGCTTGTAGACCCCCACGGATCTTACTGCCTGGGCGATGGTCAGCCAGATTTCCTGCTTCTGGTGGGCATCAACCTGTGAGGATGACAAAGTGAAAAGGCCATTACTACACATGCAACATATCCATGCATCACACAATTGGATATACATGTCTCAATCACAGGGGCATATGATGTACACAGGCAGTGCAACGATGGCTATGAACAGTTTGCCAGCAGTTACTACATGGTATCATTGCATGGGAAGTAAACCTTGTTGGAATGCACTGTTACTGCACTGTACCTGTTCAGTGCATGTAACTACACACTTTGGGGTGTGACAACTACTCAGTGAGCATGCTAGCCAGTGGTGTGCACACTGTAAGTCCTGCTAGTCAGACAACATGCACAATTAGTAAGGCAGTGGACAGCACACTCACCTGCTCCCCTGGTTTCCCATACAGCTTGCTGTACTGTGGAAGGAGGCTGTCCAGCAGGGCCTGGTTCTCCTCAAGGCTGAAGGCTGGGGCTCTATCCACAGTACGTGCCATTGCAGTAGCCAGAGGATGCAGAGACAGCAGCAGTGTTGGTGGCAGATGTCGTCCTGGAGCATGTAGTGCAGGCAAGTGAGCTCTCAGGGGAACAGCCAGCATTATATGTGTGCTGCAGAGGCAGATACTGTCCCATGTGTCCAAAGTGATAGGTCCAAGTCGTTTGCATCTTCTGAATCTGACCAATCCATGGAATAGCAGCACTAATACACGCCCACAGCATCCTTCAAAACTTCAACTTCATGACACCCATGATTTTGCAACATTGTTGTGGCTGGCCAACTGAATTCACTGCATCAGACTCGTTGGAGCTTCGAAAACGCGTCCGTTGCCATGCCAGGCCCCAGCCAATGCGTGCGCACCGTTCGGTCCATTGCTGTACAACGCGTATTTCGGGATACAACGCGTACCCGCACACATCATATGCAATGGCCAATGCGTGCCCACCGATCAGTCCATTGCTGTACAACGCGTACCCGCTCACAACAGATGCAATGGCCAATGCGTGCGCACCGTTCGGTCCATTGCTGTACAACGCGTATTTCGGGATACAACGCGTACCCGCACACATCATATGCAATGGCCAATGCGTGCGCACCGATCAGTCCATTGCTGTACAACGCGTACCCGCTCACAACAGATGCAATGGCCAATGCGTGCGCACCGATCGGTCCATTGCTGTACAACGCATACCCGCTCACAACAGATGCAATGGCCAATGCGTGCGCACCGATCGGTCCATTGCTGTACAACGCATACCCGCTCGCAACAGATGCAATGGGCCGGCCGGGCACACCGATCGGTCCATTGCTGTACAACGCGTACCCGCTCACAACAGATGCAATGGGCCGGCCGGGCACACTGATCGGTCCATTGCTGTACAACGCGTACCCGCTCACAACAGATGCAATGGGCCGGCCGGGCACACCGATCGGTCCATTGCTGTACAACGCGTACCCGCTCACAACAGATGCAATGGCCTATGCGTGCGCACCGATCGGTCCATTGCTGTACAACGCGTATTTCGGGATACAACGCGTACCCGCACACATCATATGCAATGGCCAATGCGTGCGCACCGATCGGTCCATTGCTGTACGACGCGTCCCTGTACAGGTCACTCGCATATGTCACCATGCTTGTCACTGGTGAATGTATGCCAGCCACATATACTTGCCAGGGACACAGGGGCACACCTACAACACCACAGCCTGTCCACACTGTATCATAAGGCATGTAAGGCTGCATTACTGTTTTCTGTGTATGGGGGTCAACATGTGGTCTTTGGGGTGGCACTTGGGGGCAGCCACTCCTAGGCTGTGCACGTTTCATGGGGACATGATCCTGTGTGTGTTGTGCACATGACCACTGTGATGTGCAACTGTTCATTTCAGAGCATGTGGCATGGTCACATTTCCAGGTTGTGTATGTGTAGGTCATGTCACATACCCCCAGAGTCCCATGTGGGAAGCTTTGTACGTCACAGGGTGACCAATTGCCACAATAGTGATGGCCCTCCACAGTCTGTGTGCATGTTGTGTTTACAATGTCTCTGATTCCATGTGCACAATGGGAGACAGTCTCCACATCCACGTTGTTTGTGCATGGACTTTGATGTTGTGCGTGTGTGTGTCACAGACATCCATGTCTGTCCTGCAGAGGCAACAGGGGCCACTCCCTGTGGGAGTCATGGTTGTTTTGCTGGCGTGTATATGATACGCCATGTCATGTCAGTGTCCATGTGGCAAGACAGGGTCCCTGGGAATCTACCTGTCAATGAGCTGTGATGCCTGTGGCGCATCTGTCCAGACATGTCACTGTGGTGTGTGTTTGGAACGTGACAGCAGTAAATGGGTACTGTGACACAGCCTAATGATTTCCCATTGCAGAACCTGGAACTTGTTGTGAACACATGTAGAACTGTGATGTTAGATTTTGGCCATGTAGATGCCATATCTGTCCATTCCGAATGGCACACACCTCATGTACTTGTGTCTCGTAATAATGTGTCATGTGAGATTGAGTATGGTCAATGGCACATATGTGGGGTGACTGACAATCTTTCTTTCTTCACCTATGCACTGCAGGGCACCAGCTGTCCATAGACCATTCCCAGACCTTGCAACGATTGTGGAACGTGACTGCATCCGACAGTACCGGTTCAACAGGGGGGCAGATCGAGGACTTGGCGGTGCAGTTGGCCCCACATTTGCAACCTGGCCGCCCATACCCTACATCGCTGACCCCCAAGGTGAAGATGATGGCAGCCCTACACTTCTTTGCCACCGGTACCTTCCAACACACTGTGGCGACTGCTGGTGGGATGTCACAGACTATGTTCAGCCGTGTGCTACGCGATGTTTTTGAGGCTATGTTGAGGAACCTGAACCAGTTCATCTATTTCCCCAAACGTCGACAACTCACTGACGTTAAGAGTGACTTTTATGCCCTGGGGAGGATGCCACCATGTAATTGGCTCCATTGATGGGACACATGTGGCTTTGGTACCACCACAGGCACATGAGCAGGCATACCGTAACCGCAAACATTACCATTCGATCAATGCGCTGGTGGTATGTCTTGCAGATATGACCATCACACATGTGTGTGCCCGTTTCCCCGGTTCTGCTCATGATGCCTACGTGATGAGGAGTAGTCGCATCCCCGAGGATGATGTCACAGATGCCGAACCAGCGTGCCTGGCTTGTCGGTGTGTACTGACTTTGTACCATTGTGTGTGTTCTGCTATGTTGTATTCCGCCCACTTTTCGAACTCAGCTAATGTGCAATTGTCTGTCTGTAGGTGACTCCGGATACCCCAACATGCCGTGGTTGCTGACACCCCTCAGGAACCCTGTGACACCAGCCCAGATGCGCTACAATGAGGCACATGGTCGGACCAGGAGAGTGATCGAGCGGACCTTTGGTCTCCTGAAGAGCCGCTTCCGCTGCCTGGACAAGACAGGAGGGGCCCTCCCATATGCCCCAGCAAAGGTGTACAAGATTGTCATCGTCTGCTGCATGCTCCACAACCTGGCAGTGCGGAAGGAGTTGCCTCTCATCCTGGATGACGATGACCAACGTCCGCCACCTGTGGAGGATCCTGGCCTGGGCCACGATGCCAGTGATGATGATGATGATGGTGATGTCCGCACACAGCTCATCACCAACTTCTTCAGCTGAATGTGAGTATCCAGAGAGTTGTCATGTCAATGATGTGAGTTAGCATGATATGTGTGGGTGGTGCTCTGGTGCTGTTTGAGTGTGGCCATGTGCTACTTGACTGGATGCGTGCAGCGATGTGTTCTTGCAGGTAGTCTGTACTGCCCAACAGTGTTGACATGCTAACTTTGTTTTGTGTAGTGATCTTGTGACATGTATAGGGCATGAGTATTGCAGTTCTGTGCTGTTCTTCAGTGGTTTTGACTGTGTGTCATGTCTGTCCTTCACAGGGTGCTTACAGAGTTGTTTGGTCAACTTGGATCCCCCGACTCCATGATTCCGCTTTCAGGGTGGCAGCAGTCGTTTCCCTACAGGTGATGTGCCACACACCCCTGGACTTTCTATCTTCTGCACTTTTTGACTTTGTGGCCACAGCCACGTGTGATTACCTTGCATTTGTAGTGGAAACAACATGTTGCAAATGTGTAATAAACCTGTGCTTCACTTTGGGATGTGCGTTGTCTGTGGTCACACATCTGACTGACACTTGCTTGCTGCACCTGTGGGCTAGTTGACACAGACTCTGAATAGGTGTGGTGTCTGTGCATTCCACAGTATTTCCTGGCAACATCAGTGTAGGCGAAGAGTCCAATGGCCCTGGTGTCTCTGTGTTGTGTAGCCCTGGTGGTGTGTCTCCCTCATATGTGTCACGTCACCATGACTCACATGACGGTGTTGTACTTACTGTAGCAGTTAGCATACACAGTGTAATTTAGCAGATCATCATCCCCATTACAGTAACCACTTTGGAATCACAACAGAGGCAAGTATGGTGTAGTAGTGATTTTATTTGCAAACATGTGTGAGTATAGTGCACAGGATGGTGGGTGCTGTACATTGGGATTGTGCTCCAAAGTTCCCAGATGAGTTGGAAGTCTTGGAAGCAGAAATGTCCTGAGTGAAGTCCACAGTCATCTGATACATTAGTCCAACTTAGACTCCCCATGTCATGTGGGAGAGTTGTTGCATTCTACAGGGTCAACAGTTTGCACACAAAGGAGACTTTCCAGAACAGGTGTTGGCTTCCTGGGGGATGTACGTGGCCATCAACCTCTCAGTTTTACTTCCTCGGATGACCCCTCTTCTTTGGGGGGGACCCTCACGTTCAGGCTGCTGCGGTGCAGGGGACTCTCCTCCAGAGTCCTCCTCCCTCCCTGTGGCAGTTGCAGTTGTTGTAGCACCAGATGTTGTGGGCACACAGGGAGATGTGGCCATGTTGGTGCTATTCTGCCGGAGCCATGTCAATATGTCCCTATGCACCGCTGTCAGTTCTTGCCATGTGTCCCACTTGGACTCCATGCGAGACATGTGTGTCTCCACACGGGACATGTATGAGTCCAAGCGGGCATGATGGGCAGCCTGCTGCTGTTGAATGTCCTTGAAGATCCCCACTACCTGGCTGACCTCTCCGGTGCTATTCTGGTACGCTTCAGCAATGCGTGCCAGTTGTGGGTCATCATGCAGTCCAGACCCCTCTGCAAACAGCGACCTCTGTCTACCACCCCTCCCACCACCCCTGGCGACACGTGCGGGACCTGCGGTGGCACGCCCATGTGACCCTAGGCCCCTTTGGGGGTTGTTACTGGGGTCGTTGTCCGTAGCTCGACGTTGGGCCAGGGTCCCTGTGCTGTTGTCATTGGTGGTCCTTGGTCTGTCCGTGTCGGCGGGGGTGGTCTGTGTGTTGGCAGTTGTTGGAGTGGTGGGTGCAGGGGGTGCAGATGTTGGTCCTGCTGGTGCTGCATGATGACTCGCACCGGAGGGGCCAGGTGGGTCTTCGCCATCCGAGGAGTGCAGAGGCTGTTCCACACCAGTGAGCTCAGTGTCCCCCGGAGCCTGGGACAGGGACTCCACCTCGCCTGCTGCTGTGTCCCCATCATCACCTGTTTTTGGAAGAGACACACAATGTATGTTATATTTCTACAGGCATCAATGGTTCACACACCTGACAGTTGTGACTGTACCTCTGGATGCGGGCCTGTACATTGCATTGTCCTAAGTTGTAACTGTAAGAGGTTGATATTGGTGTAGCACATTGTCCTGCAAACCTGAGGCTTTTCAATGTGAATGTTGAGGTGTGTGCATGGCCAGCATTGGTTGTATTTGGTTGACATCCGGCCCTCCTTCTCCCCCCAACCCAGTTATCCCACCATGGAACGTGCTTCCATTGCAGGGAGTGCAAGTTGGCTTTCAGGATGTCAGTCAGTGGTGTCCTGCTGTTGGTTGTTGCACAGTTCCCAGCAGGGCCTTGTGCTCCCCACAGCAGTACCAGTGTCAGCCATCTTGTCAGTCCTTTTCCACTCCCTGTGATGTGAGCATGGTTCAGGGTGGTGTTGATGGGCCAATTGTGAGGGTGACCAATATCTGTAACTACAACTCCCATCATGCTATTGGCTACACCCCCTTGCAGGGCCTTGTGCTCCCCACAGCTGAGGCCAGTGTCAGACATCTTTGAAGTGGCTTTTCACTCCCTGTGAGGTGTGCATGCTTCAGTGTGAGCTTGCTGGGCCATGTGGGTGGGGGATGTTGAGCTGTGACTACCACTCCCATCATGCTATGGCCTACACCTCCCTTCCCAGCATGCCCATACTTCCTTCCTTTTGAGTGGACTTCACTGTGTGTGAGTGTGACAGCAATGGCAAGATGGCTGACAGTGTGGTCCTGTTGTTTGTTGGTGCACAGTTCCCAGCAGGGCCTTGTGCTCCCCACAGCTGAGGCCAGTGTCAGACATCTTGGAAGAGGCTTTTCACTCACTCTCTTGTAGAGCACGGACCCAGGTGTGTTGTTTGGAGTTAGTGGAAGTGGTGTGTGTGTAAGGGCCTGCTGGTAGCTGTAGTCGGAGCTGGCACTCCTCCTCCCCCAGGCCAGACATCCCACCATGAAACGTGCTTCCATTGCAGGGAGTGCAAGTTGGTTGTCAGGATGTCAGGCAGTGGTGTCCTGCTGTTGGTTGGTGCACAGTTCCCAGCAGGGCCTTGTGCTCCCCACAACAGAGCACCATTGTCAGACATCTTTGAAGTGGCTTTTCACTCCCTGTGAGGTGTGCATCCTTCAGTGTGAGCTTGCTGGGCCATGTGGGTGGGGGATGTTGAGCTGTGACTACCACTCCCATCATGCTATTGCCTACACCCCCTTTCCCAACATGCCCATACTTCCTTCCTTTTACTCTGCTTCCCTGTGGGGTAGTGTGCCTGTGCTGACAGGATGGCTGACAGTGTTATCCTGGCGTTTGTTTGGCTACAAGTCCCAAAAGTGTCCCTGTGCTTCACACAGCATAACCCAGTGTGGTAGTTCTTTGTGGGATATTTAATTAGAGTGTGAGGCAATGCATTCTCCCAGGTGAGTTGTGTGGAGTTTGTGTTAAGGGGGTGTGTGAGAAAAGCTGCTGGTAACTATGGTCAGAGCTGTGAGTCCTCCTTCCCACCCAGCCAGATATCCCACCATGGAACGTACTTCCATTGCAGGGAGTGCAAGTTGTCTTTCAGGATGTCAGTCAGTGGTGTCCTGCTGTTGGTTGTTGCACAGTTCCCAGCAGGGCCTTGTGCTCCCCACAGCAGTACCCAGTGTCAGCCATCTTGTCAGTCCTTTTCCACTCCCTGTGATGTGAGCATGGTTCAGGATGGTGTTGATGGGCCAATTGTGAGGGTGACCAATATCTGTGACTACAACTCCCATCATGCTATTGGCTACACTGACTTCACCAGCATACACAGAATTCCTTCCTTTCAGTGAGCTTCCCTGTGAGGTGGTGTTCTAGTGGTGGTAAAATGTCTGACAGTGTTTGTTGGTTATATTTGTGCCACTGCCTTGCTGTATTTGTTGTTAGGTTTGTACATGTCATGACACAGTTACATATCACTATGAGATGGCAGGTATTGTGTTTGTCTGACTAGCATTCACATCTTGGGATGATTATGTTATGGTTGGTGTGGATTTGCTAAGGGTGCATGGTTTGACTGTCCCCTTGGCAGTGATGTGTGTGTATTGTCACACCATATTGTGTATATTAGTTGTGTACTCACCAGGCTCTGGGATGTTTGTTAGTCCATATACGCTCACTGGTGGTAGGATGGCCCGCACCTTCTCCTCCCAGTGCCTGAGGTATACTGGTTTGGCAGGAGGGCCACTGCCGGTGTGCTGACTCAGGAGGTAATCCTTCTTCAGTAGGTCCCTGACCCTCCTGCGCACATCATACCACCGGTTCTGGATGTCTTCCTTTGTGCGCAAACATGGTGATTGTGCATTGACCCTGTCGACGATCCTCTCCCACATCTTGGTTTTCTGCGCCATGGGGGTCTGTTGGACCAATGTGCCAAACAACTGTGGCTCTACCCTGAGGATCTCGTCTACCAGGACTTCCAATTCACTATCTAGGAACTTATGATTCTTCTTTGAGGGCATGGTGATGGGTGGTGGAGGTGATTGATGTGTGTGTGTGTGCAGGTGAGGGTGGGTGAGTGTAGGTTTTGCTGGCTGTGTGTGTGAGGGTGCTATTTGTTGAGGTGCTAATGGTGTGTGGCTTGTGTGATGGATGAGCTGTGTGTGTGTATGTGGTTGCTGTCTGATGGTGTTGTGTGCTGGCAGGTCAGTGGAATTTGCAAAGGATCATGGTAGGGAATTGTGGCCTTTATATGGGTGGAATTGGGAGTGTGTCCTTATTCCATTTTTTTTTCCCCCTGTATTTATTGGGTTTGTGATTGCTTGTTTGGCCCTTTTTTTTGTGTTTTTTCCTTTGTCTTTTTGTGCATGTAGGAGACGTTCTTCTGACCGAGTGGGACGCTGCAGTTGTCTCGTGCGATCTTGTTCGACTCGTTCCCGCTCTGTTTCAGCTAGGTTTCATGTGCGGCGTACGAGTCGGTCGCGGAGTTTTGTGTTGTTTCGGCTGGCTTTTGTATGCGTGTCGGTCGTACGGCTTGAGCTCCGTGCGAGTCGGTCTGGTTTTGTTCGTGGGTCCGTTTCGTTCGGGTTGATTCCTGGTGCGTGTCGGTCGGTTCGATTCGCGTGGTTTCCCGGCCGGATAGCTTGTTTCCGTCTGGCTCGGGCGTTCGGCTTGTGTTCCGTACGAGTTGGTCGTGATTCACATGCATTTCATCGTACTACGTGGGTCGGACGGCGCCGGTACTTGTCGGTCGGAATAAATTCCCGTACCGAGTCGGTCAGCACGTTTTCCGGCCCGAATCGGAATCGGCCCCTAAATGTTATCCACGAATGGGAGACCCGAGGCTGCCCTAGATGTGCTCAACAAGATGTGGGGTTCATACACATGACATGGGGGTGTGTGCTACTGAGGGAGTTCTGGGATGCAGTGATGTCTCAGGTCAATTCCACCCTGGGACGACAGATCACACACACTGTGGAGGTATGCCTCTTGTGACTATTCCCCACGCTGAAAGATAAGAGGGTGGGTTCCCGTTTCCTAGATCTGGCCTTGGTTCTGGCACGTAGGCAGATAGCCAGGAGCTGGAAAACACTGAAGGGTCCCTCAATAATGCATTTTCAAGGGTGCAAGGGTGTCAAAAGGACACCCTGTTGCACCCCTGAAATATGTATGTGTGCACATGTGGCGCACATACATGCCCTAAAAGTGCAGCTGCTGCAGAGTGAAGAAAGGTGCAGATGATAGGAGATGCAGATACAGCAGCGTGGGAGGTGTCAGAGCATGGTGAAAGGTGCAGCAGCAGGTGCAGCATAAAGAGAGGTGCAGAGAATAGGAGATACAATTGCAGCAGTATGGGAGGTGTCAGAGAATGGTGAAAGGTGCAGCAGCAGATGCAGCGTAAGAGAGTTGCAGAGGATAGGAGGTGCAGCAGTATAGGAGGTGTCAGATAATGGTGATCTTCCTACAGCTGTGGTCTTGCGGATCCATGGGTTGGGTGCCAGGGCCAGTTGGCCAGAGCAGAGAGGTCTGGTGGGAGTGTTGAAGGAGAGGTGGTAGTTGAGGTATGCAGGTCCGGTGTTGTGGAGCGCCTTGTGTGTGTGTGCAAGGAGCTTGGAGGTAATTCTTTAGTTGATGGGTAGGCAGGGAAGGTCTCTCAGGTAGCCGGTGAAGTGACTGCGGCGTGGGAAGTTCAGGAAGAGTCTGGTGGAGGTCTTCTGTTCTACAGTTTCTTTTGGAGTCTGGGTGGTGCCGGCGTAGGGTGCGTTGCCGAAGTCTGGCCTGCTGATGATGAGAGCATGGGTGACCATTTTCCTGGACTCTGTGGGGATCCGCTTAAAGATCTTACAAAGCAGGCAGTGCGTGTGGAAGCAGGAGGATGAAACGGTGTTGATTTGGCGTTCATTGAGAGCGATGAGTCCAGGATAAGGACAAAGCCTTACTCCTGCACTGCCATGCATCAAAATAAAAGGGCAGGAATACGCCGTATCTACAAGATACAGCACATTCCTGTCCTTCTCCCCTGCACCAGTGCACAAACAGCAGCCGTGCACCAGTGCAGACATCCTCGTGTCATTTTGCAAAAGTGCCTGCGCTGAGGAAATGATTGTTTTTTTGCAGGAAGGGACACCTTACTGCACTAAACTATAATTAAAGGCATTTTCATCTTTCTGTGTGTGCAGCAGATGCAGAGTGCAGCATGCATAGAAAGAGGGAAGAAAAGGAAAAATAAAAGTACTTCTGCTCGTTGCACCTCCTTACGTCTCCCCTGGGAGGCATAGGATTCTGACGCATTACCCGGGCTTACAAAATGTTGTAAATCTGGGAATGCGTCACGTTCCATGGATGTTGCGTGGGAACACCCACAGCAACACCCATGGACTACACCTTAAACGCAGAGTTATGTGTGAGAGGGGGCCATATTTATAAGGCCATGAAAAGTCATGCAGGGTGACTTTACATGGCCTTGTAAATATGGGGAAGCCCAATGCGCTGCCGGTGCGTCAATAAAAATGATGTACCGGTGCCCAATGGGCTTGTAAATAAGCCCCACATTATTTCACATATGAAATTAATATATTACTAAAGCACATTAAAGTAATAATTAAAACAATATTATTTACAGCTATATTATTGAAAATGATATAAACAACACAGATTTAAAAAAAAAACGATATTACGTACCTAAAAAGTCTATATTAAGGTCAACCATATTTCTGCATCACAATATTTTGTTTCACAATATTTTTTACTGATATTTCTGTATCTTGATATTTTTAAAACAATGTTATTTCCAAATACCCTGAAAGAGTGAAGCCTTTGTGCGACCTGATTTTGCCCACGTTTTCATCTAAACAATGACTGAGCACACACTGATATCTTCCATGCTCTACAAGCAGACATGCTTGAGACTAAAAATGTACAAACTATAGAGAACAAAACCAACCTAGTTATCATAGTCATACCCAGTCACTATGGTTACATCTATATGACTTAGATCGAAGGACAGACCGTCTCTATTGGTGACAAGTCTCACTTGTATTCCTTAGCCGAAGCATGTTTTGCTTCCATTGAAAAAGTCATTGCAGCTGTGCAAACAGCTATTTTGATGGAATGCTTTTTGGCACAGGGAAATCATTGTTGTTTCTCCCATACCAGCACTAGAAGAGGCCGACCAAGGCATGCATTCCTAATGCTCGCACCTTACACTAAAGTGTGTTAAGTGCACTGGATGTAAAGTTTCAGTATGATCCAACTCTTCAGACACAAGCTTTCCTACAACAGGAACAAAGATGTTGCTCCAACTCCAGTTACTTTACCCATCGAGTCTTACCAGAGCATATGTTATGTGTATGGTTTTGCCAACAAAAGGAACGAAAGGACAGACTTATAACAAAGGAGAAAGTCACATTCTTTAAATTTATACTCCTGGTCTCACTAACATGCTAGTGAAATAAGTAGTTTATATTTCCAAATTATATTCTGTGAATGCCTTGCTGCATGGAGCGATGGCAGTCTAGGCAGAGGCGACCGATGAAAGTACTGTACAGTTTTATGAAGAGATCTATGTAACAAACATTGACCTGTAGGACCTATTGCTGATTTTTGTGGAACTGGAGAGAATATTTATACTGAGCATGTGAAATATACACAGTGACAAAACAGATAACCAGAGGACTTTGCTTGATAAAGATCAATATTCCTGCACTCAGACGATGAGAAAAATTGAATTTATGGCTAGAGAGTTGAACATAGGCCCACTGGAGAGGACTCTCACCTTGTACCTGTTGTTATTGTTGAACTGTAATCAGTGTAATAATCAATACAAAGTTTAGACCACAGTTAATGCTAAGAGTGACAGTAAAGTGATATCTGTTCAAGCAAAATAGTAGAAGTGTAGTTAGTAGCTTATTAGGGAGCTGTGTCCCAGACATAAGATTATCTGTTCTGAATGAATTTCTTTCTCCGTTCATTTTGTTAAATTGTTAAGACATTGCATAAATTAATACGTCATATTTTGTGAAATTGTTAATTTTGTAAATTTCATGAATAAATGTACTTTTATTGGAAAAATTAATTTTGTAAAGCACACCTGCCTCCCATGGTCAAGCATGCGCATGGCAATTCATAGCAAACATTGCAGTCTTCTGCAGACAAACCTTAGTGAGATGTATAGTTATTTCAGTCACTGCAGTGTTTTGTTCCTCACTGTTGTCTCTATGAGTAACTTGTGGGATTTGTTCTCCTTTTCACAGAATGATGGCACTCCCGTGCCTGCCACAACTCCTCCCATTGCTGCTGCTGTGTCTGTACCATCAAACATCTGTTTCAGGTAAGAAAACAGCTCTGTTTTCTTACTTTATAATTTCGGGCCTTATTTAAATAAGGCCCTCAGGACTAAGGTGGACTTCATCCCTCAAGCAGCAGTGTGCCAGGAGGCGTGTTTGCAGAGTGGTGGAGAAAGCGGCGTGGCATCTGACCACCTCTCAGCAATCTGGCTGTATGGGACTTACTGGAGGTAACAGGAGGGCTAGTTGGTCCCCAAGGACCCTCAAGAGCCAAGGAGACTTCATCCCCCAAATAGTTGTGTGCCAGAAGGCACCTTTGCAGAGTGGACGAGAAAGAGGACGTGGCCACCGAAAACCTCTCAGCAAACCCACTGTGTTGGACTTGCTGGAGGTAACAGGAGGGGTAGTTGGCCACGAAGGACCCTCAATAGCCAAGGGGACTTCATCCCCCTACTAGTAGTACATCAGGAGGTGCATTTGCAAAGTGGTGGAGAAAGGGGTGTGGCCTGTTATCAGATCTCAGCAATCCTTCTGTACGGGACTGTTAGAAATGGGGGTCTCTGGTTGGCAGTGGATGGCCAGTGTCCAAGCAGGGACCCTTCTTTCTAAGTCAGAGTGAAGGGCTGCACCCCTTTGACAACCCCTGCTCCACCCTGTGGTAACGTAGTGTCTTGTGGTTTGTGGCCTCCTGGCTTGCCTGGTTGCGTTGGCATGGGCCCTGCTGCCATGATGACTTTTGCGCACGTTACTCTGAGCCGTTATTCTGTCGACCTCTGCTTCTGCCAAGTTATTTTAGAACTGTCTGCGTTTTCTGTCTCTCACCTTTTCTCCTGTTCCCTTTGGGCTCAGTATGAACAACAGTTACAAGGTTGAAAAACAACGTCCCTAGTTCTTGCTGATCTGGCCAGTCCCTCGAACCTAGACATAACACTATGTACAGCTGCCATGGAGAAATTGGTGTGCTTTTAATATTGCGGTTTTCCCACTTAAGAGGGCACTTGGAGAAAGCCTTTCCAGGGAGAAGAGCTGTGATTGTCTGCTGATGTAGTTTTGCATCTAGAGACTGAGGTATGGGGGTTCACTAGTCAAAGCCCAGAGGTCTTCTATTTTTATAATAAACTAGCTTCCAGCACGGGGAGGGTGGAAAGGTCATTTAGCCCTATATCCACTGCTTTATGAGATGCTTTCCCCGTTTGTATTCTATGGAGTTGTAACTATGCTGATTATATTATTCTTATGCATTATGCTGATAGTACTGACACGTGTACTGTATCTTAGAGCACGTAAGTTGAAATAAACATTTTAACCTATACTGTGTCTCTTCCTACGCACGTTGTGGACAGGTATGAGTGAGTGACGAAAGAGTGTTCTTGCCTCTACGAGTCCTGAGAGAGAGATACCGTGTTCTGGGTTGTCTAATCATTGGTACATTGTTGCTAATGGGACGCTAAGGCTAGTTGGGTTGGGGTTTTAGGTGCTACGAGTTATGGTTGGCTCACCACTATATTCCGAGGTCCTATTATCCTGTGCATAGCTCTGTGTGTGCTGAATCCCTATAACATGGCGCGACCAACGAGTGGGCTGTTTATCTGCGAGACGCTTGAGTAGTACTTGTGCTTGTCCACAACTCCCCTCACAGACGCTTCCGGAAGCGTGTGTGACGGTGATACCTCCTATATTGACGTTTTTGTAGGTTCTTTCAAGCTTGAAGTTGTTAAAAGGTTTCTTAATCAAAACCCTCTTTGTGCTGCCTCATTTTAGATTGTCGACTACTTCCAAAAATGGCTGTTCAAATTGCAGCACATAGCCGCGAGCGCTCCGAGGTCACTTAACGGTGTATGGAGTGCCAGACGCGGGTGTCGATCTGATCTTTGTGGTTCAAGCCGATCCGGCTCTCCATTTTGAGTTGTTCTACTCTTGGGTCACCTTTCCAGCGGTGGACACGAACGATAATTTGTTCCATACATATGACGCCACCGCGGTTCCTGCTGTCTATAGACCTTATAGGAATCTTGAAGTACCGCTCACGGCTTGGCAGCACTGTGTTTGGTTTGATGACGCCCTCCCCCAACCGGTTACCACGGTTCGTTTAGGCCCCTTATCTATTGATGGGGCCACTTGGCCTGTTTTGGCCGGGTACACCCCACATCCGCGATATATGACGATACCAGTCGCGGACCTGCGCAACATGTATTCGGCTTTAGTGCGAGTGCATCGAGCCTTAGTGCAATATGTTACGGGCAACATCCAAGGAGCCCCACCTGGAGTTGCGGCCCATCCAGCTGGTGCAGGCGGAGTGGCCATAAGTCCTGTCATGGTGAATTCGGTGATGGGCAAGCGCCCACAAAATAAGGATGATTTTCCTTATTGGCTTGCAGAGAAATTTGACCAGCTGGAGGCAGTTTTTCCAAACACAACACCGGTGGATAAACATAGAATTCTTACGATTAGTTTGCCAAAAGACTTAATCCCCGAGTTGACAGCATGCAACAACTGGGGTAGGGTATTCGCAGCAGTGTATTCGAAGTGTTTCGGCACTCCTTCCATGACGGTTCTCCCCTCTGTAATTCAACGCGTGCAGGATGAACATGGCCCTGAAGCAGCTGTGGAATTAGGGATGAGACTGGTGGGAGTGTTCGACGTAGTTGCTGAGTTGATCCTTGCGAATGTCAAGGGCGATGCAGTGAACTTTCAAGTAGCTAATGCTTTGGCTTTAGTCCCAGAATTGGACAAGCCGCGCGAATTACTGAAAATTATTGCCCATGCTTATAAAACTATTGGCAGAAATAGCCTGGGCAATAAGCCTTTTGCAAAACAGCAAACACAATCGCAACAACAACAACAACCAAAAACTCAATCTGAGAAAGATGAGAAACCAGTCTTCACTAAAAAGAGCTGGAGGTTGAAAAAACAGGGTAAGCAACAAAAGAAGCCGGGGTCGAGAGGCGCATCCCCGGTTTCAGTTTCTTCTGAACGCACTTATGATTTGCGCGATAGGGCGAGAATTAAATCTCCGGATAGGTTTCAGATCCCTGGTACGCGTTCTCCTCGTTCTTCACAGGCACAGACAACTTCGCAGGCCGGTGGAGGAGATCGCCAGGATAGAGGAAGGGGTCGAGAGGCTCCACAGGGACGAGACCAACCTCAACAACAGGTCAGAGGGAAAGCAGAAGATTTTCAACGTTCTCGCCCACAATTTCAGAAGAAGAAAGTTGCCGCTGTAACAGCTAAATATGCCACAGACGGTGAGAACGAGACTCCTGAACTGGACGTGGGCAGTAACCCTCCTAGACAGCGCCGCGGAAGTTACCATAGTGCGGGAGGCGCTACGTCCTCATATGGAGGCGACAGCAACTGAAACATTCATTACTGTTGAGACAGCAGACACCAGAGTGGCACCCCCTGACAGACTATTTAATATTGTCATCCAAATTGAAGGTGATATACAGCGTGTAATTAAAGGGATTTTTTGGGAAAATCTGACCTCTTCGTACGACATTTTGTTGCGGAGGCGGATTGGCCACCCCCATTCGTACTTGCTGTGCGTAAAGGGGAGGAGGTAATCCTTCCGAGCTTTTCTCGACATATCCCAAAGGACAAAGCGGAGGCTCTTGCAGCTGAGTGGGCTGTGTCCCTGGCTCCAGCGTTATACCGCAATCACGTGGGCTGGGATGAAGATTCTCCCCCCCATGAAATACCTTTGCGGTCCCTACCACAGCCACAACCCCAATATCCCATTAAACGGGAAGCCAAAGGCCCCGTTTCCGAAATTCTGACTCAGTTGGAATATCAGGGAGTAATTGAAACATGCGTGTCACCTATGAACAATCCCCTTTTCGCGGTTTCTAAACCCGATGGATCGTACCGCTTAGTTTTGGATTACCGACATTTGAACTCTCATTGTCGGACCTTTGCGGTGCAAAATACCCACAGTTCTGTGCTTGTAGACAGTCTTGTTCGTAAAAAATATAAAACGACACTTGACCTCTCCAATGGATTCTCCACGCACAACTTAGCCCCGGAGAGTAGCCAATGGAGCGCTTTTACATCCGGTGGTAAATTATTCAAATTCAGGCGTTTACCTATGGGCTACAAGAACAGTCCCGGCGTATTCACTGCCCGTGTTGTCTCTTTGTTAGACGGCATAGACCAAGATGCATGTTCGTACGTTGATGACATTTATCTGACGGACGACGAGTTGTTCCCGCATCTTTCCCGAGTGGACCGCATTATTTGTGAATTTGCGGTTCAAGGTTACAAGTTTAACTTTGCCAAATCTCACATTGCTGAATTTACCGTTTTGTTTTTGGGCTATGAGCTCAACAATGAAGGTAAGGGCTTAGCCCCCCATTTCCTAGAGAAATGTGCACTTTTGTGCCCTCCTACTACTCTGAAAAAACTTCAGTCTTTGCTGGGTTTCCTGAACTTCGGGCGCACTTACATTCCCGAATACGCGCAGCGTATCAAGCCACTGTATGCCTTGATACAACCTAACTTTTCGAAGTCTTGCTGGCTTCCGGAGCATACCTCCATTCTGCAGTCTTTGCAGACAGACCTTCTTGAGTCTAGATACTTGTTGACTCGTGATAACCACACAAACCTGGTGATTAGAATAATTCCAGGTGCAGTGGGTTTCACGTACTTAACCTTTAATGAAGGTGACACAGTTCCAATCGCATACAAGTCACATCTTTACACTTCCGCGGAAATGCGCTTTTCCTCTGTGGAGAAAGTTCTGACTGCGGTGCAAATGGCGATTCTAAAGGAACGCGCACTGGCACAGGGAAAACGCATTCTGGTGGTAACACCATATCCTGCCCTCGAGGCAGTGACAAAGGCAAGTGTACCGAACTCTAAAGCTTTGCACCCCCGTTGGATTCAATGGGCAACCTCTTTGATGTCTCCGGATGTCACTTTCATCTTTGATTCATCTCTACAGACTCGGGAGTTTTTACAGTATGAATTCGTTCATCCTCCTCCTCTGTCATTGCTCCCGCTTGAGGATTACGACTGTGTGATCTACACCGATGGTTCGGCACAACCGGCCACGGGGTCCAAGCATGCTTATTCAGCCGCATGTGCTATTGTTGCAGGTACCTTTGTGAACGGAAAGTTCAAATCCACTGTGGTGCACACTCAGGCACTCGGGGACAGTACTGCACAATTGGCCGAGCTGCGCGCATTGGTGCTTGCGCTTGAGTTCGCGACTCCGGATGTGACCACTCTTATTGTATGCGATTCTTACTACTGTGTTCAATCTTACAATGACAATCTGTTCTTTTGGTTGCAAAACGACTATAGAGACGCTAAGGGTAGCACAATTAAGCATAAAATGCTTTGGGTTCGAGTGGCAGAATTGAGACAACGTCTGCCACTCACACAGGTGGTTCACACCCTTGGCCATCAGCGGGAGGGCGCACACGCTGTTGGTAACGGTTTGGCAGACGAAGCTGCCAAATCAGCAGTAGTCACGTGTTCAGTAGCAGCAGTTACTAGATCCATGTCTAGAATTGACACCGATATTTTGACAGCTATTGCTGCAACAAAGGAAGGTGCTAATTACCCTAGGGGTTTTCCTTCCAAATATTCTTATCAGTTAGGTCCCGAACAGGCTCCTTATGTAACAATACCCGATGTTGGTGATCGGCTGATCCCCAACGCGGACCGCAGACTTTCCTTGATAACGGCAGCGCATGAAGGCATGGCCTCGGCTCATGCTGGAGTGTCTGTGACCATTTCTATCTTGCAGCAGCGTTACTGGTGGCGTGGTTTATACAAAGACACCCGTGCTTACGTGCTTTCTTGTGACGTTTGTCAACAGATTAAGCCTTCCACGGTTACACGACCACCACAGACCCCGCTCTGCATTTCTAACAGACCCTTTGGGTGTGTTTACCTGGATCACTGCGGTCCATTTTCATCAGACACTGCCTATAAATATATCTTAGTGGCAGTGGACTCGTGCACACGTTTCATCTGGGTCTGGCCACAAGGAGTGCTGACGCTCGAAATGTCATCAGGGATTTGCGTGTCTTTGTGGGAATTTTCGCTTGCGGCACCTTCCATTCTGACCAAGGTCCAGCGTTTGCCTCTAAGGCTTACAAGGACGCAATGGGTTCACTGGGGGTGCGAGTGAAATTTTCGTCTCCGTATCGGCCTGAGGGCAACTCGATCGTTGAACGAATGAACCGTGACTTAAAGCAATCCTTGACAGCTAGAGTCTTAGGTACTGGCAGGAACTGGCTGGCCCACTTGTATACTGTACAACGTGCACTTAATAATCTCCCTAGAAGACCTCTGGGTGGGCGGACCCCATACGAAATGCTCTTTGGAATTAGAATGTTTGTGCCCGACCTTGATGGTCTAGACATGGCGGCGCAATCCGCCATCTTTGATGTAGATAACCATTCTACTATGTTACAGGACTTACAAGAAGCCCGAGACAAACTTGCAGTCGCACATTTACCTTCAGCCACAGACGCTGCTCTGCAGATTCCGGTTGCCGGCTGGCTTCCGAAGATTGGAGATTTGGTTCGAGAGAAGGTGGAGAACAAGAAAGAATTCGGCCCCTCTTATCGTGCCCCGGTTCCAGTCCTGGGCTTGAAGGGAACACGTACAGTCATCTTACCATCGCTTCCTGGTCGCAAGGAGAACAGATACATCTCAGTGGAAAATGTCAAGCTACAACATCTGGCCGATCCTGAATAGTGTTACACCAGCGGTCTCTTGTCCTGCCATTTACCGGACTTGCGTTCGTGGCCCTCCTGCCCGAATGGTCACTGATGTTGCAATTGAGATGGTTGATTTGCCTGAAAGTATACTCGAACCTCCTGTCTCCCCCTGCATCGAGGAGAACGAGTATACCTATCCCGATACCGAATCGGTGGCACACTTACCAACAACGCCACTGAGCCCAACACGTTATTCCTTTGATTCGGATTCCACTTCATCAGTTGTCCCGTCCAAGTTCAGTGTTTTTGTATCCTGGTTTAGAGACAATTTTTTGATTCCCCCCTGGACATACATCTGGATGGTGCTGTTCCTCATTTTTTTGTTCATGTCCATTGGCTTTGTCACGGTGTTTTTTCTACTCATCAATGGTCACTATCTACCAGAACGCTCTGCTGTGAACAGTGTTGCTGGAACTTTGGCCCCCCATTCCTCATCTCACATCATGAAGCGTGACCACACATTTGTGAACATTTCAGCTTTTCCAGTTGCTGATGGCATCATATGGGATGCGGTAAATTTTCAAATTCATGGACCTACAGAAATTATTAATGTACCAAATGTCCTTCGAGTTTCGATGGGTGATGTAGTAAAAAGTAATATTCATTCTGACGATTGGGATGTGCATGCAGTTAAGGCATTGTTTGCTGATTTAAAATATTATGCCTCCTTTAATGCTGAAGATTTGTACATGAACTCTGCGAATTATGCTGATTTGTATTGCTACCAGCATTGGGGCAACCACGTTGTCCATAAACCAAGTGCACTCCGTAGTCCTTTAGCCTACACCCAATGGGAACATTGCCCAAACCCTTTACCGGGTAGCTCCCAAACTCTTAGAAACAAATTTACATATTTCACTGATTTCAAAAGATCGAACCCTGGGTCCTATTATTTTAAATTGAATGCACCATCCACTCAGAAAATCATGTTGACCCACACCAAATTGCTATATTCGGGTTCCTTTTTGAGCGCCTTAGCTGTGGGTGGTTATGAATACTGGAAGGACACTGTGGATTTGAAATCCATCTGGGGCTCAAGACCATGGCAGGTGCAAGGCACCGAGGCCCTGCACCGTGCTTGCCTTATCCCGGCCCAAATCGTGTTTCTGAATTCTTCCATCTTTCAGACTACGTGTTGGGGTTTGGCTACCACCAAACAGTTAAACGCACTGTCAATTCCATCCCTGTCTTCCACTACAAACAACAGCTTGCACTTTAATATGTCCCTTGTAACTTTGCAGGCTTTGTTTCAGAACAATTCGTTTAATGTTTCTACGCTTGTTCAGTCACCCTGGTTGGCTTGGCCCATATCCTCTAATGCGTGCCAACTGCGTTTTCACGACTCAGTCCCTGGCTACAAACAGGACAGGCCCGATCCTAGGTTTTCTGACTCCCGTACTGTCACAACATATTCTGTTGGTAAATTATGTAAACAGGGGTTGCAGCATTCTTCCCTAGAATCTGTAAAACAACATTTATCCCTCCTATCAGGCAACATTGATCTGTCCGACTTTATATTGAGACCTCGTGGTCCACGACCGAAGAGATTCATTTATGAAGCTTATAATGAACTCTGGAAGCTGTCGCAAAATTTTAATAAAAAAAAAAAAATGAAAATCCTCATGCCCCGGGGGATGGGGTCCCCGGGGCCAAAAGAGGCCAAGGGAAGGGGGGCCACGCAGCCCCCCTCCCATACAAAAAAAAATTACAAGAAAAAAGACCGGCATCGTGCCGGAGGCCCCGCCCCACCCTGCAGCAGTCTGCAAACGCGTCCCCTGGCGCGTTTGCAGATGGGGAACGATTTCCCTTGAATACTGGGGGTCCTGGAGCTAACTAGCCCACCAGGAACCTCCAGTATGCGTCAGGGGCTGCGTTGCAGAGAGGTGTACAGAGGCCACGCCCTTTTACACCTCTCTGCAACGCAGCTCTGTGGAGCTTTTGGAGGTACATGGTGGGCTAGTTGGACTCCAGGGACCCTCAGGATTCAAGGGGACTTAATCCCCCAACTTAAAATGCGCCACGGGGCGCGTTTGCACAGTGGTGAAGGGAGGGCGGGGCTTCAGGTGACATGTGTGCAAACAGGCCCGTGGCGCATTTTAAGATGGGGAACTAAATCCTCTTCAATCCTGAGGGTCCCTGGGGGCCAACTAGCCCACCAGGTACCTCCAGTAAGCGCCACGGAGCTGCGTTACAGAGTGTTGTAAAAGGGGCGTGGCCTCTGTACACCTCTCTGCAACGCAGCCCCTGGCGCATACTGGAGGTTCCTGGTGGGCTAGTTGGCCCCTAGGGACCCTCAGGATTGAGGAGGAATTAATTCTCCAACTTAAAACGCGCCACAGGGCGTGTTTGCAGACATGTCACCTCAGGCCCCACCCCCTTCCTTCACCATTGTGCAAATATTCCTCTAAAATCAACCGAACTACGAATTCTGAGTTACTCACCGGTTATCAGGAGAGACCTCAGTGCTGCATCTTTGAGCCCAGTACTGATCCTGAAAAGTAATTTTAACCGTACTTACCAGTAACCTGAATTTCCTTCCATAGGATATCATTGCCTGCTTTTTGCTGAAAAAGTTTCTAAGTGTCGATTTTTGAAACATACAAATATTCCTCTAAAATCAGCCGAACTACGAATTCTGAGTTACTCACCGGTTATCAGGAGAGACCTCAGTGCTGCATCTTTAGCCCAGTACTGATCCTGAAAAGTAATTTTAACCATACTTACCAGTAACTTGAATTTCCTTCCATAGGCTAACATTGACTGGTTTCACTTGGAAATTCTTCTAAGTGTGGAGTTTTGGAACTTTATAATATTCCTCTAAAATCAGCCGAACTATGAATTCCGATTTACTCACCTGTTATCAGGAGAGAACCCAGTGCTGCATCTTTTAGCCCAGCACTGACCTTGAAAAGTAATTCTAACCGTACTTACCAGTAACTTGTATTTCCTTCCATAGGAATCCATTGTCTGGTTTTCAGCAGAAAAGTTTGTGTCGATTTTCACAAACTATAAATATTCCTTAAAAATCGCCTGTATGACTTAAACGCATTCTTTCAACTGTTTACAGGAGATGCACCAGTGCTGGATCCAGGATCCACCACTGAGTAAGAAAAAGTAACGATAACACTACTTACCTGCTAAGTGAATTTCCTCCCATAGGATAACATTGGTGATTCTATGTGAAAAACTTTTAAAATACAATAATATTCCTTAAAAATCACTACTGTAACCAAAACGCTTTTACTCAACTGTTTACAGGAGATGTCCCAGGACTGAATCTAGGATCCAGTCCTGTGGTGAGAAAAGTAATCCATAAAGTAACTAATTGCATTTAACTAGAAATTCACATTGAGCTCAATGTTGCATTGTGTTTGAAATTGTGTTGCCCATTGCAACAACTGTAACTACTGTACTTAAAAGTCTATTGCCTATTTGCAAAGTATTTCAACTAAAGTAATTCATTCTGAGAAAGTATATTTTGTAATGTAATGTATAATGTAATTACAATGTAATTTAAAAAATAAAATATCTAAAAATAAATAGTTGAAATTTTTTTTGTAAATCAGTATCAAAAAATAAATATAACAATTAATACAATTAAAAATTGTCATTTACAAAACCTTTGAAATTCACTGAAAAAAACCATAGGTTTCAGGCACGTTATAGTTAGAAATTAGCATTTAAAAAACCTTACAAATTCACTGAAAAACCATAGGTTTCAGGCACGTTATAGTTAGAAATTAGCATTTAAAAAACCTTTGAAATTCACTGAAAAAACCATAGGTTTTAGGGACAGTTATAGTTAGTTGGACATTGCACTCGTACAAAACCCGTGAAATTCCCCCGTTATAGTTAGTTCAGCTAACTATAACTCGCGCCCCGCAATTCACTGCTGATGACGTCACATATTACATCACTCATGACATGGTCAGTGACATCACTGATGACATCACTGATGACATCTCAAATGACATCACTGATGACATCATCCATGTGATAATTTCATGCATCTTCTCACACCCTAATATAACTTTTGATACACCCACTCTTATTTACAGACTGCCATTCGCAAAACCATACACACTCCAATACCAATAACTATATACCCACTCACTGATTCTTAGGTCTACACACACACATCTACTCACTCACCCGTCCAGTCACTCATACTTACAGTCACTCAGTACAGGACTATCATATGCACTCATACACCTATATAAACACTCACACACCGCCACTCATCCATAGAGGTACTCACACACCTAGTCAGTCATGCAAAAATTAATCACACACCCATTTACTCACCTATAGAGTTATACACACACCAGCTCACTTAGTCATACAAATACTAGCACATTCTTACGCTCTTATACAATAACTGATACAAGCACACACGTATCCATACAGCCACTCTCACAATCACACACTCTCACTTATAGCCTTTTAAATACTCTAACACACATATATACTGCCTTTTACATATGTAGTTACTCGCACATGTACCACTGAGATATACATTCACTCACTAACACACCCATACACACACTCACCCACCCAAGCAGTCCATCACAGACGCACTCTTCAAATCATGCACCCAGTGAATCACCCACTCACACATCTATGTACAGAGTCGCACACACCCCACCCACACAAACACTCAGGCACCCATACAGATACTCAGACAACGAATCAATAACTCATATACACACACATGTAGCTATTCACAAACCCATGCAGCCACTTACACAGCAACAGACAGACGGATACAGACATTTACCCAGTTTAGTCACTAACCCATGCATTCAGTAAGATACGTTTAATCACTCACTTATACAGTTAGTCACGCACCTACTAAATCATCCATACAGACACTTATACACCCACTCATTCTTCAATACGCCTTTCCCTATATACATTAAAAATATTTAAACTTTACAGAAACACAGTCACTAGATGATGTCATCAGTGATGTCATTTGAGATGTCATCAGTGATGTCATCAGTGATGTCACTGACCATGTCATGAGTGATGTAATATGTGACGTCATCAGCAGTGAATTACGGGGCGCGAGTTATAGTTAGCTGAACTAACTATAACAGGGGAATTTCACGGGTTTTGTACGAGTGCAATGTCCAACTAACTCTAACTGTCCCTAAAACCTATGGTTTTTTCAGTGAATTTCAAAGGTTTTTAAATGCTAATTTCTAACTATAACGTGCCTGAAACCTATGGTTTTTTCAGTGAATATATATATATATATATATATATATATATATAAGCAATAATATCACACTTATAAGTAGGCAAATGCAACTGCTAAATGCTTGGAATAAAATACATGAAATGAATTACAATCAGATAACAATATGGAAAGAAATATAAGCAGATAATAATATGGACGTCCACTTCAAGAAATCAGAAAGATATATACACTAAATACATCAGATGATTACAACCACTGAAGACTTGTATGTGCGCACAGACACTCACACATCACGAGGAAAACACCTCAGATGATTATAACCACTGGAGACTTGAATGTGCGCACAGACGCTCACACATCACAATGTCAATAATCAAAAATAAAACACATCACCGGCTGCAAACTTCATCTTCGCCCACTCCAGACTGGGGGATTCACAGCCGGGTTCAAGAGACTCAGAAATTCGGGAGCTGCCACACTGTAGAGGCGTCCATCATTCAGGCCAAACAAATCCCAGTTTCCAAGTCAACAAACCCCAGCTTTATAATCTCAAAGCCCTAGAAGTTTTCAAGAGGCCCTCCCCTGCGCCAAGGAATCTTACTGGAGTTGGCCACTCTCCATGCAAGCATTCCTAAGGCAAAAGAGTTCTCACGTTCCTTCTGCGCTCTCACGTGTTCCAGTTCCTTATCTAAACAAAGCTTACAAAAGTCTACAGCAGAACAGAAAACAAAACAACCTTGAACGTGAATAGCCTAAAGTACTTGAGTAATCTGGGGGCCTGTCTGTGTGCGCAACAACTCAAGCTAAACAGAGTCAGAATTCAAGAAGGCATGAGGGCATGTCAAAGCCAATAGTAAGAACTTCATAATACTTCCCAATGTACAACACAATGCACATTTGTGCACCACTGCCTATAGCATCACACACTTCATCTCCCAATGTACAACATAATGCACATTTTAGCACAACTGCATATAACACTGCCCTCTGAGACCAAGAAGTACATTCCACACCTCTCTCTCTCTCATGCTTTCAAATGCACATCCCACACGTTCTGTTTCTGGCAAGGCTGTTCTACTCTGTGAAAGCTCTCCCCCTGCTACAAGGAGACACAAAAGAAATCTTCAAGAAAAAGTGCACATGTAGGAAAAATGATGTCGTACATTCAAGCTAGGATAAAGTAAAACACCAAAAGTCAATTAAAATAGTGGTAGTGAAAGGTCATCATGTGGTTTCAATACATTGGAGTGCCTCTAGCACTACAGGTGATTACTGGGCAGTATGAGTGGTAGATGCTGACACTTACCACTGGACCAGGTCCTGTGTCCCTAGGTGGTTACTGGGCAGTACACGTAGTAGGTGCTGACACCACTGGCCCAGGTCCTTACTGGGCAGTATGTGTGGTAGATGCTGACACTTTCCACTGGGCCAGGTCCTGTGTCCCTGGGTGGTTACTGGGCAGTGTTCGCGGTCGGTGCTGACACTTACCCCTGGCCCAGGTCCTGTATCCCTTGGTGGTTACCGGGTAGAATCCGCGGTAGATGATGTCACTTACCACCGGGCCAGGTCGTGTGTCCCTAGATAGTTACTGGGCGGTATCCGCGTGAGATACTGACACTTACCATCGCTGTCCTAAAGCTGAAGGATCTTTCATTCCATTTGGGTACCAGAGTTGTTCACTTCCTAAACTTGTCTCAAACGTTGCTGTATTGTTCGCTCCGGGTGGTGGTCAAGGGATTAGAACTCCAATCCAGTATGAATAGTAACCACACATGAAAAGTTCGATATCCGCCCGGGTTATATCTTATAAGATGGCCTGATTTAGAGGGGGAGTGCATTTATAATGAAACCCCAGAAGTGCACTATGTGACCCATGGCCGCTACTCCCCAACAAATGTCTTCTGATGTCTCTTTGTGCTTAAAGTGCCCGTGAAGTGACAATGGGAAGGTGGTCCCCTTAGTCGAACTACTTGAAAACCATTTATTAACTGATAGCCCCAGCTCCCCAACAAACGTCTTCTCATGTCGACAGGTGCACAAGTTATCTCCGCACACTCAAAGTGTCCCATGAGATGATTGTGGAAAGTTGGCCAATCGAGTTAAACTACAACTTGTTAAACATCCTCTGCGTAGTCTTTCATTATAGCAAGTCTGCCCCATCTGTTTCATGATTGTCTCAGAATAGTTTAGACAGCTTTCAATGTTTTTGAAGGGATGTTGTCTTATAGTTGTTGTTTTAATTTTGTATTTGAATGTAGGAAAAATACCAACTTAGTCTGTGTTTCACACTTTTTTTACCGACCTTAACATAAACATACAGGTAAACGGCCAGTCAGCTACTCTAGTCCCAGTAGATAGGGACTTGGAAGGGTCCTTGTAGGTCGCTGGGGTCTGGGCTGTTTAAGGAGATGTTGCAGAAAGGAGATGCTGTTGATTATTGTGGGATGGGAAGGGAATCAAAGATAATTTACCAGATTAGTTCATGCCATCTGGGGACACAATTTTCCAGCCCTGTACATTCCTTTCACAGCCTAATGCATTCTGGGAGTTGTAGTCTGGATTCATATCTACTAGACTAATTGGACCAACCTCTAGAAAACAAGGGTTTGTAAATGGACAACCCTGGAACATGGTGTTCCTACTGACCTGGAGCCATCTGGTAACTCTATTTAAGATTTTTTTTGTATTGCGTTAAGCATGTTGTGTCACTGTTGAGCTACTTCAGAGCTTATTGATGTTGCTCTGTTGAAAGTTAGCCTGGAACATAATATACATGATATATTCAATTTATCGTATTCTCTAGTCAGGAATGGTAAAGCTGCAGCTGCAGTTTATAAAACATTCAACACTCTAAAATGATCCCTAATGAACAAAACGATGAATGACTCATTGCTAGATCCAGATTTACCCAAATTCAACTTCTGTACAGAAATAACTTTGGGGGACACATTTGCATCACGTTCAGATCTAAGATTTCCACTCTGGTGGTTCGTGCTAGGTTTTTATTAACACACAGGATTCGTTGGACTCCATGTGATATGTTTAAATTAAGGATCTTGCAGAGTGACTCCTGCTGGCCTTGTAAAGACAACATCAGCTCTCTTCTTTGCGTGTTCTGAGAGTCAGAAAATGAGACCCTTTGAATTGCAGCAGCAGAAGAGTATTTGTGGCTTGAGCATGAAACCTGAGTGGGTGGCTCTGGGAGTCTTTGTAGAGTCACCGTGGAAATATCAAAGGAAAGAAGCATTTTACTTTTGGATTTTTTTAAATTGCCTACAGCGGATAAGACCATCTTCTGCAACTGTAAGAAGTAAAATAGGCTCCCCCGTTATACCTGGTGCTCATGCAGGTGCGATGTCAAAATTAAACACTTTTGAATAGAGACAAATTATGGGAGAGACTTTGGGCCAGATGTACGACCATTAAGTTTAGCGAGTCGCAAATTGAGCAAAATTGTGACTCGCAATTTGCGAGTCGCTAAACTTAATGTACAACAGTGTCTCAGACACTGTTTGCGATTCCCAATGGGGTCGCAAATTGCATGCTTCATCAATATTCATGAGTCAAGCACAATTTGCGACCCCACTGGGAATGGCTAGCACTCACAGGGATGGTGGCCTGCTGGGGTAAGCAGACCACCATGTCTTTGACTGCTTTTTTAATAAAGCATTTTTTTTTTTAAATGCAGCCCGTTTTCCTTAAAGAAAAACGGGATGCATTTAAAAAAAGAAAAATGAAACTTTTCAGTTTCATTTTTTAAGGGCAGGAAGTGGTCCCTGGGACCGCTGCCTGCCCTTAAAAACTTTTTGCGCGCCATTCCCAAAGGGGAAAGGGTTCCCTGGGGACCCCTTCCCATTTGAGAGTGGCTTACCACCCTTTTGACAAGGGTGGAAAACTGCAACTGTTTTGCGACTGCAAATGCAGTTGCAAAACAATGGTACATGGCAATTCAATCAATCAGGGGTTTATATAGCGCGCTACTCACCCATGAGGGTCTCAAGGCACTGGCGGGGTGGGCTGGGGGGGGAGCGGCGGCTCTGGGTCAGTTGAAGAGCCAGGTCTTGAGGTCCTTCCTGAACGTGTACAGGGTAGAGGAGCCTCTGATGTTCACGGGGAGCTCGTTCCAGGTTTTCGCTGCGATGTAAGAGAAAGCTCTCCCGCCGGTTCTCTTTCTGCGGATGCGGGGAACCTCTGCCAGGGCGAGGTCGGTGAAGCGGAGGTTCCTTTTGGGTACGTGGAAGGACAGTCTCTCGTTGAGGTAATTGGGTCCGATGTTGTTGAAGGATTTGTAGGCGTGGGTGAGGAGTTTGAAGGTGACCCTCCTTTCGACGGGGAGCTAGTGGAGGCCTCGTATGTGTTGGGTGATGTGCTGATGGCGCGGACTCCCGAGGACGAGTCTGGCAGCGGCGTTCTGGATGGTTTGTAGTCTGCGTAGAAGAGTTTTGTTGATTCCTGCATAGAGGGAGTTTTCATAGTCCAGTCTGCTGGTTATGAGTGCGTGTGTGACGGTTCTTCTGCAGTCGGGGGGGATCCATTTGAAGATCTTGCGGAGGATGCGGAGGCAGTTGAAGCTGGTGGAGGCAACAGCGTTGATCTGGTGGTTCATGGAGAGGGAGGAGTCCAGGATGATGCCGAGGTTCCGAGCGTGGTCTGTAGGGGTGGGTGGGCTCCCGAGGGTGGGTGGCCACCAGGTGTTGTCCCAGGCGGTGGTGAGAGGTCCAAGAATGAGGATCTCGGTTTACTCAGAGTTTAGCTTCAGGCAGCTGTCCTTCATCCAGGCTGCCACGTTCTTCATTCCTTCCTGGAAGCAGAGTCTGGTGTCTTCGGGCGTCTTCGTGAGTGAGAGGATGAGTTGGGTGTCGTCGGCGTAGGATACGATGTTGAGTCCATGCTGTCTAACAATGGCGGCGAGGGGGGCCATGTAGATATTGAAGAGCGTGGGGCTGAGAGATGATCCCTGGGGTACTCCGCAGCTGATTTCCGTGGGTTTGGAGAGGAAAGGCGGGAGTCGGATCCTCTGGGTCCTGTCGGAGAGGAAGGATCGGATCCAGTCGAGGGCGGCTCCTTGTATTCCCGCGTCGTGCAGTCTGGCAGCGAGCGTGCAATGTGAGACGTGTCGAAAGCTGCGGAGAGGTCAAGAAAGATGAGGGCCACGGTGTGTCCCTGGTCTAGTAGCATGCGGATGTCATTGGTGGCTGTGAGTAGGGCGGTCTCGGTGCTGTGGTTGCTGCGGAATCCAGACTGAGAGGCGTCCAGGATGGAGTTCTCCTCTATGAAGGCGGTCAGCTGGGTGTTTACGATTCTCTCGGTGACTTTGGCCGCAAAGGGGAGGAGAGAGATGGGCCGGTAGTTTTTGAGGTCCGTAGGGTCGGCCGTTGGTTTCTTGAGGAGGTGTTTTACCTCTGCCTGCTTCCAGTCTTCTGGGCAGGTGCCTGACCTGAGGGAGGCGTTGATGGTTCGACCTAGTTCGGGTGCGATGGCGGCGGCGGCTCTGTGGAATATGTGCGGTGGGCAGGGGTCCGTTGGGGTGCCTGAGTGGGTTTTCTTCATGGTCGTGGTGATGAGTTCGATGGTTGCGGGGTCCCAGGATGTGATGGTAGGTTTGTCGGCGGCGGTGGGTCGGGGGGTGGTGTTCGTCGTAGGTTCGCTGAAGTTGTCGTAGAGGGCCTTGATCTTCAGATGGAAGTAGGAGCTGAGCTTGTCGCAGAGTTCCTGGGTGGGTGTGACGTCCGTGGATTCACAGGTGGGTTTGGCGAACTGCTGTATGACGTTGAACAGTTCCTTGGCGTTGGATACGTTGGTCTGGACTTTGTCTCCTATGAAGGTCCGTTTGGTGTCTCTTATGCGCTGGTGGTAATCCTTCAGGGCGCTCTTGTGGTCGTTCCGTGATTCCGTGGTTCTCAGGTTTCGCCAGGTTTTCTCCAGGCGTCTGCAGGATCGTCTGGCTTCTTGAAGTTCTGCGGTGAACCAGGCAGCTTTTAGAGGGTGTTGTTTGGCGGCGGGGTGGAGGGGTGCGAGCTTGTCGGCGCAGCGGGAGATCCAGCGGTGAAGTTCTTTGGCTGTGGAGTTGGTGTCGGTCGTGGCGCTGGGGGGGTCTTGGAGGAGGGTGCTGTTGAGGAGTTCCTCTGTGACTTTGCTCCAGTTCCTTCGTGGTGGGCATGGGGCGGTCTTGGGTGCGGTGGTGGTGTTGAACGTGAAATGGACACAGTGGTGGTCGATCCAGGGGGGTTGGGTAGTGTGACTGAAGTGGATGTTAGTCCCTTCTGCGAGGATGGGGTCGAGGGTGTGGCCGGCTCTGTGGGTGGGCGTGTTGACGAGCTGCTTCAGTCCAAGGTTGGCGAGGTTGTCCAGGAGAGTGGTCGAGTCAGGGTCGTTGCCGTTGTCTGGGTGGAAATTCAGGTCTTTGAGTAGAATGTAGTCCGTAGAGGTGATGGCGTGGGGTGCGGCGAGTTCGGCAATTGCACTCGCTATTAGGAAGGGACGCCCTTGGCACACCCCTTCCTAATAGCGAGACGCTAACCATATTTTGCGAGTCGCTAATAGGTTAGCGACTCGCAAAATAGGGTTAGTACATTGGGCACACATTTTTTGCGGTCGCAAATGCGCCCAATTCCCCTTTGCGACAGCAAAAAATGGTCGTACATCTGCCCCTTGATCTTTAGATACAACAAGCTCAACCTTCAGACAATACCGTGTGGTTATCATCATTCGTTAATGTTATCTCAGCAGAAATTATTTTACCTGAAAGCTCTCGGAAAAGGTTCTCAAGACACTAAACCATTTCACTGATTGAAAGGGTTCATCAATAGACTCTTGGGCTGTAGAGCGAAGATGTCATATCTGCCTTAAGACCTTTTTCCTCACCTCACTTCCTATCTTTACCCTTTTCTCCTAAAGCATTCTCTCACATCTGATGGGTTTCTCTCAGCTTCTCTTTTTATCATTCTACTGCACTCAAAAACTAAATACTCTTTGCGCAAAGTAACTCATTCATTGCTGTACATTTGGAGTCACACTGTACCATGAATGAGCAACGTAGATAACATTCATGTTTTAGCAATTCGAAAGTTCTTTTTCACTGATCTTAACAAACTTCAGATATTTATGCGGCTCTGGATGGATCATCTATATATTTCAGATGTTTCTGCGGCTGTGGATTGATCATTTATATATTAAAGACATTTTTGCGGCTCTGGATTGATCATCTATATATTTCAGCTATTTATGTGGCTCTGGATTGATCATTTATATATTGAAGACATTTATGTGTCTCTGGATTGGTCATCTATATATTTCAGATATTTATGTGGCTCTGAATTGATCGTTTATATATTTCAGATATTTATGCGGCTCTGGATTGATCATTTATATATTTAAGATATTTTTGCAGCTCTGGCTTGATCATCTATATATTTCAGATATTTATGCGGCTCTGGATTGATCAACTATATATTTCAGATATTTATGCTGCTCTGGATTGATCATCTATATATTTCAGATATTTATGCCTCTCTGGATTGATCATCTATATATTTCAAATATTTATGCAACTCTGGATTGATCCCCTATATATTTCAGATATTTATGCGGCTCTAAATTGATCATCTATATATTTCAGATATTTATGCGGCTCTGGATTGATCATCTATATATTTCAGATATTTATGGGGCTCCGGATAGATCATCTATATATTTTAGATATTTATGCGGCTCTGGATTGATCAGCTATATATTTCATTTATTTATGCTGCTCTGTATTGATCATCTATACATTTCATCTATTTATGCTGCTCTTGATTTCTCATCTATATGTTTCAGATATTTATTCGGCTCTGGATTGATCATCTATATATTTCAAATATTTATGGAACTCTGGATTGATCCTGGGGGGCCAACTACCCCTCCTATCACCTCCAGTAAGTACCACACAGCAGGATTGCTAAGTTCTCATGCAAGGCCACACCCCCTTTGCACACCACTCTGCAATCGCGCTCCCTGGCGCGCTCTTGGATGGGAATTGAAGTCCCCTTCACTGCTGGGGGTCCTTAGGGGCCAACTAGCCTACCTCTTACCTCCAGTAAGCCCCACACAGTGGGATTGTTGAGAGGTGGACACAGGCCATGCCCCCTTTCTCCACCACTCTGCAAACGCACCTCCTGGCGCGCTCTTGGTTGGGGGATAAAGTCCCCTTTCCTCATGAGGGTCCCTGGGGGCCAACTAGCCCACCAGGTACCTCCAGTAAGCCCCACACAGCTGGATTGCAGAGAGTGATCCGAGGCCACGCCCCCTTTTTACACCACTCCGCAAATGCGCCTCCTGGCGCACTGCTGCTCGGGGGATGAAATCCACTTGTGTCCTGAGGTCCTCAGGACACAAGAGGACCTCATCGCCCCACCAGCAGTGCACCAAGAGGCGCGTTTGCAGAGTGGTGTAAAAAGGGGCATGGCCTTGGACCACCTCTCTGCAATCCAGCTGTGTGGTGCTTACTGGCGGTACCTGGTGGGCTAGTTGGCCCCGAGGGACCCTCAGTATTCAAGGGGACTTAATTCCCCAACTTAGAACGCGCCAGGGGGCGCGTTTGCAGAGTGGTGCAGGGAGGAGGCAGGGCCTCAGGCGAGATGCGGCTTTTTTTTAAACTTATTTTTTTTAGAAGGGGGGCTGGGTGGCCCCCCTTCTTTCAATGTTTTTTGGGCCCTGGGGCACCCATCCCCCAGGGCCTGCCACATTTAAAAAAAAAAAAACAGGAAGGGGGCCCTGCGGCCCCCTCCCGAGGCCAATTTTGGCCCCGGGGCATGGCCGGCCTTCTTTTTAAAAAAAAAAACATTTGGGAGGGGGGCCGCTTGGCCCCCCTCCTCAGGCCAATTATGGCCCCGGGGACCCCATCCTCGGGGCCGGCCTTCTGGTTTTTTTGGGGGGGTTTTTTAAATTAAAGGGGAGGGGAACCACGTGGCCCCCCTCCCCTGGGCCACTTCTGGCCCTGGGGACCCCATCCCCCGGGGCCTGACTTCTTTTTTAAAATATTTTTTAATTAGGGAGGGGAGCCGCGTGGCACCCCTCCCCTGGGCCACTTCTGGCCCCGGGGATCCAATCCCCTGGGGCCGGCCCTCAAGTTGGGGACCGTGGGGGGAGCTCCACTGCCCCCATGGTCCCTGCCGGCTCCCCGCCTCCTGTGGGAGCCGGCATTGCTTTTGGGCAAGGGGAGCTGCTAACAATGTCCCGGGGGTGGGCACCCCGGGACATTGCAGGAGCCGGCCCTGGGGGGTGGCGGTCCCCAGGGCCAACAAGGGCTCCAGGAGGGAGACCGTGCGGCCCCCCTCCCAACATGCAAATAGCCCCGGGGAGGTGGTGGTCCCCGGGGCCAGGGGGCCACAACAGACCCCCGTATTTCAATAAACAGTGCCCCATGGAGGTGGTGGTCTCCGGGGCAGTGTGGGGGGCTCGAGCCCCCCCACACTATTTATTTGAGAAAGCCCCGGAGAGGTGGCCATCCCTGGGGCTTAGGGGGGCCCACGAGGCCCCCCCACCCTATTAGAATAAAGCCCCGGGAGGTGGTGGTCCCCGGGGCATGGGGGGGCCCGCGAGGCCCCCCTACCTTATTAGAATAAAGCCCCGGGGAGGTGGTGGTCCCCAGGGCTTGGGGGTCCC
Organism: Calotriton arnoldi; assembly: GCA_963921515.1. Classification (NCBI taxonomy): domain Eukaryota; kingdom Metazoa; phylum Chordata; class Amphibia; order Caudata; family Salamandridae; genus Calotriton; species Calotriton arnoldi. Next base: position 18,575 of record CAWUFW010024816.1, on the reverse strand, counting down.
GCGAGGCCCCCCTGCTTTTAATTACCAATGCCCCGGGGAGGTGGCACTCCTCGGGCAGCGTGGGGGGGAGGAGCCCCCCACTTATTTTAATAAAAAAGCCCCGGTGAGGTGGCGGTCCCCAGGGCTGCGGGGGGGCCGCATTCCCCCGCGCATAATAAACTAAGCCCCGGGGAGGTGACGGTCCCCGGGGCTTCAGGGGCCCCGGCGGGCCCCCGCTTTTTATTTGCACATTGCCCCTGGAACCTGGCCCACCCGGGGGCTTATAGATAACGAATCGCGGAAGCCCGTGCTTCGTTTTTTGTTTTTTTTCAGCTGGATTCACGCACCCAGCGCGAATTCGGCTGATTTAATTTTTTTTAATGCTTTTTTGGGCCCTGGGGGTCCTCGTGGGACCCCCTGAGCATGCCTAGGGGGTCAGGGTGTTTCTACCCTGCCCCCTTTTCTTGTTCTTTATCTTTGTTTAACTTGTTTCTTGTGACTCGGTTACCGAGTCACAAGATGGCTGCCTACACATTCTGGTTTGGAGGGTTGGCAGCCAATCAGAATGAAGCTTGTGCTTGGGAGGGTTCGCGAACCCTCCTCGGTGCTCAGATATCGATATTTTTATTTTTTGAAATTCTCAGGAACTGCAGAACGGATTTACACCATTTAAAAAAAAGGTCGCTTTCTGTACCAAGAGCTACCTTTTTGCCAAATTTGGTGTAAATCCGTTCAGCAGTTCGGGCTCTAGCCTGTTTCAGAATTTCCTATGGAAATTAACATGGGGAAAACGTGTTTTGGGACCCCCTTTTTTCTCGGCCCCCACTTGAGGAATCACCCCGAATACATGAAATGAATTACAAGCAGATAACAATATGGAAAGAAATATAAGCAGATAATAATATGGACGTCTACTGCAAGAAATCAGAAAGATATATACACCTAATACATCAGATGATTACAACCACTGAAGACTTGTATGTGCCCACAGACACTCACACATCACGATGAAAACACCTCAGATGATTATAACCACTGGAGACTTGAATGTGCACACAGACGCTCATACATCACAATGTCAATAATCAAAAATAAAACGCATCACCGGCTGCAAACTTCATCTTGGCCCACTCCAGACTGGGGGATTCACAGCCGGGGTCAAGAGACTCAGAAATTCGGGAGCTGCCGCACTGTGTAGGCGTCCGTCATTCAGGCCAAACAAATCCCAGTTTCCAAGTCAACAAACCCCAGCTTTATAATCTCAAAGCCCTAGAAGTTTTCAAGAGGCCCTCCCCTGCGCCAAGGAATCTTACTGGAGTTGGCCACTCTCCATGCAAGTATTCCAAAGGCAAAAGAGTTCTCACGTTCCTTCTGCTCTCTCACGTGTTCCAGTTCCTTATCTAAATGAAGCTTACAAAAGTCTACAGCAGAACAGAAAACAAAACAACCTTGAACATGAATAGCCTAAACTACTTGAGTAATCTGGGGGCCTGCCTGTGTGCGCAAAAGCTCAAGATAGACAGAGTCAGAATTCAAGAAGGCCTGAGGGCATGTCAAAGCCAATAGTAAGAACTTCATAATACTTCCCAATGTACAACACAATGCACATTTGTGCACCACTGCCTATAGCATCACACACTTCATCTCCCAATGTACAACATAATGCACATTTTAGCACAACTGCATATAACACTGCCCTCTGAGACCAAGAAGTACATTCCACACCTCTCTCTCTCTCATGCTTTCAAATGCACATCCCACACGTTCTGTTCCTGGCAAGGCTGTTCTACTCTGTGAAAGCTGTCCCCCTGCTACAAGGAGACACAAATGAAATCTTCAAGGAAAAGTGCACATGCAGGAAAAATGATGTCGTACATTCAAGCTAGGATAAAGTAAAACACCAAAAGTCAATTAAAATAATGGTACTGAAAGGTCATCACGTGGTTTCAATGCATGGGAGTGCCTCTAGCACTACAGGTGGTTACTGGGCAGTATGAGTGGTAGATGCTGACACTTACTACTGGACCAGGTGCTGTGTCCCTAGGTGGTTACTGGGCAGTACACGTAGTAGGTGCTGACACCACTGGCCCAGGTCCTGTGTCACTAGGTGGTTACTGGGCAGTATGTGTGGTAGATGCTGACACTTACCACTGGGCCAGGTCCTGTGTCCCTGGGTGGTTACTGGGCAGTGTTCGTGGTCGGTGCTAACACTTACCCCTGGCCCAGGTCCTGTGTCCTTTGGTGGTTACCGGGTAGAATCCACGGTAGATGATGACACTTACCACCGGGCCAGGTCCTGTGTCCCTAGATAGTTACTGGGCCGTATCCGCGGTAGATACTGACACTTACCATCGCTGTCTCAAAGCCGAAGGATCTTTCATTACATTTGGGAACCAGAGTTGTTCACTTCCTAAACTTGTCTCAAACGTTGCTGTATTGTTCGCTCCGGGTGGTGGTCAAGGGATTAGAACTCCAATCCAGTATGAATAGTAACCACACTTGAAAAGTTTGATATCCACCCGGGTTATATCTTATAAGATGGCCTGATTTAGAGGGGGAGTGCATTTATAATGAAACCCCAGAAGTGCACTATGTGACCCATGGCCGCTACTCCCCAACAAATGTCTTCTGATGTCTCTTTGTGCTTAAAGTGTCCGGTGAAGTGACAATGGGAAGGTGGTCCCCTAGGTCGAACTACTTGAAAACCATTTATTAACTGATAGCCCCAGCTCCCCAACAAACGTCTTCTCATGTCGACAGGTGCACAAGTTATCTCCGCACACTCAAAGTGTCCCATGAGATGATTGTGGAAAGTTGGCCAATCGAGTTAAACTACAACTTGTTAAACGTCCTCTGTGTATTCTTTCATTATAGCAAGTCTGCCCCATCTGTTTGATGATTGTCTCAGAATAGTTTAGACAGCTTTCTTTCTTTTTTTATTTTTTTTTATTTTTTATTAAGGAATCAGAACAGACATGAATCACATATGATAAACAGAAAATAACTGATACCCCATTTTTTAAAGCGTTCCCCCCCCCTCCCTTCCCTCCCCCGGGTGGAACCAACCAAAGAGAAAAAAAAAAAACCAAAGAAAAAGAGAAAAGAGAAAACTAAACAACCTCTGTGTTTAAATCCTAAATTCCCCTGGGCTTAACACATCAAAATGTCGCTTAATCCCCCTCTTCACCTAACCACCTGGTTAGTGGCTCCCAAATCTTTAGCCCCTTGTGCTAGCCCGACTTCCCCTTCTTTTAAATACCGAAATCTCCCATTTATAAGTAGCAAGTAATTTGCCAAACCATACATGTACAGTGGGAGGGTTGGAATCGAGCCAGGCACTAGCCAAACTGAGCCTAAATACAGCCATTGATATATACAAAAATTTCCTATCGGATTCGGCCAATACCTGTTTGTTTATTCCTAATAAAATTAACTGGGGGAAAGTATAACAGAATATCCTAATATAGACTCAAGACGATGTTCAATTTGGGGCAAAAGTTGAGAAAGATTTGGACAGGTCGCAAACATATGTATACTATCAGCCGCCAATGTCCCACATCGGGAACAATGTACCCCAGAGGTCCCGCCCCACCTATAAATTCGAGCCGGGGTAGTATAAAGATTACACCATGTCTTAAAGCATTGGGCTTGCAAGCTTGCTGATATACATGATATCTGACTATACAAAAGAGAATCTTGACATTCTCCCTGCTCTGCTTGTAACGTCGTTTGCCACCTCGCAAGGTGTTTAGCCATATCATCCCCCATCCCTGCATTAATAAGTTTATAAAGTAAGGCCATTGTAGATTTACCCCTAAAATCAAATCTAAAAGAGGGATTCTGTTACAAGAAATTATCTTTTTAGTTAGAAAATCCCTTACCTGGAGGTATTTAAAGAAATGATTATTGCCAATATCATATTTCTCCTTAATTTCATCAAAAGGGAGTATTCCCGTTTCAGAGATTAAATTGTCTATGAACAAAATTCCTTTCATATTCCAATCTTTAAAATATGCATCTTGAAATATAACGGGAAGTAATTTATTGTTATCAAGGGGGAATACCTATGTATCCTCCCTATCGAAAACTTTTTCCGTACAGCCGTCCAGACCCGGAACGCCCCTAGTAAAACCTTGAATTTAACCCTCTTAAAATAGGCATAGTCTATCTGGCGCATTAGGAGCCCTCTAGATTCGGCCCCATAGATTAAGCGGTAGATGGAAGTCCCCCGAATCCAAGGTTCTCGCCCCTCAATAATTCCACCATTTGCTGCAGGGCGGAAGCCCAATAATAGATTTGAAAATTTGGTACAGACCACCCTCCCCGGTCTCTAGTTAACGTCATATATCTAAGAGCCCTACGAGGGCGCAGTCCAGCCCACAAGAACCAAGAGACTATTTGATTTAGCTTAATGAACCAAGATTTATTAATCTCTAACGGGATTGCTCTAAAATAATAAAGGACCTTAGGTAAAAATATCATTTTAATTACGTTACATCTCCCAATCAAAGTCAGATGAAGATTATTTATCCTTTGGGAATCAGCCTTGAGTCTCTGTAGCAAAGGTTTAAAATTACTTTCAACAATAACTTCAACTTTAGAGCTAATCTCAATACCCAAATATCTGGCAGTTGGTACTACTCTATGATCCCAAAAATAATTTTCTCATTTATAACAATTTGAGTTTTATGTTCATTTAAATGATATCCCGAGACTTTACTAAACTGTGAAGTTAAGCTTTTTAATTCTTCCATGGCGATCCCGGGAGTAGCTGTTATAATAGCCAAATCATCGGCATATGCTAAAATTTTCACAGCCCCCCCTTTGGCAATTACAGGATTTATTTTTTGGTTATTTAAAATTTGCCTGATCAAGGGGTCGATATAAATGGCAAATAATAATGGGGAGCACGGACATCCTTGTCTCGTGCCGCGTGTTATCTTAATTAACCCTGACACTGCTCCCTTCATTGCTATTCCTGCCGTAGGGTCTCGGTACATGCCTTGAATGGCCCTTACAAAATTTTCCCCAATTCCACTATTGTACATAGCTGCCCATAAAAAGGCCAGGAGACACTATCAAATGCCTTTTCTGCATCTAATAAAATTAAAGCCATAGGGTCTCCTGTAACCTTGGTATAATCAAAAAGGGCGATTGTCCGTCGTATATGATCGATCGTTTCCCGTCCGGGCACGAAACCATGCTGCTGGGGAGATACTATCTTTTTAATTACCGATGCTAGTCTATTTGCAAAAATTTTGGAATACATTTTCGTGTCACTATTAATTAGTGTAATGGGCCTATATGAACCCGGGTCCGTAGCAGTTTTACCCTTCTTCAAAAATACCGCAATCCTGGCCGTCTGCCATGAATCAGGAGATATTTCTCCAGCTTGTACTTTACAGCATATCTCAAAAAGCATTGGGGTCAATTGCGAAGCTGAATAGTTTATAAAATTCGCCGGGAAGATAATCAGTTCCAGCGGCTTTACCGGATGGAAGAGATTTGATAACTGTTTGTACTTCCTCCAGTCTAATTGGGGCATCCAACATATTTTTATCCTGAAGGGAAAGCTTCTCTATATTTAACTCTTGAAGATACTGCTCAATGTCTTTTTGTACCCCATTATTGTCCTTAATGTCTTCCGTATATAGTTTTTGATAGTATTTTTGAAAAGCCAATAGTACAGCAGCTGGATCGTTAACTAGGCCGATATCCGGATCCAAAATTTCAGTAATTCGCGATTGAACCTCCTTATCCCTGGCCCGTACCGCTAACATATGTCCTACCTTCTCACTACTCTGTAGAGATTAGACCGCCAGGCCAGGTATCTACCTGCGGCCTTGGTCACAGAGATCTCAACGATGGCAGATTTGGCAATAGTAACCTTGGATTGTGCAGTTTCTATATCCCCTCCCTGAAATACAACCTTAGCTAAATTAATCTCCGCCTTCCTCAATGTGCCATATAATTCATTATTTTTTTTCTTCTCCTCTTTTTGGGACTCCCAACCGTATTTAATTGTTTCCCCCCTAATCCCAGCTTTCAATGAGTCCCATACATTTTGGATACCGGTACTACCCAGATTTTCCTCTATAAACCGAGGAATCCATTTTTCCATATGCTGAATGTAAAAATGATCGCTTAACAAAGCTCTATTGAAAGTCCAATGCCTGATTTGGGATTTCCGTTTAAAATTGGCTTTCAATACCAAAGGGTTATGGTCAGACATTACTCTTGGGAATTTGGTGATCCTACAGCCCTGAGCCAAACACTGGGAAATAAAAATAATCCAACCTGGCGTGAGTTCTATGTGGGGCGGAGAAATAAGTAAACCCGGGGTCATCTTTTTCTTGTTGGGCCCATACATCAGTTAACCCATGAAGATCTTTTAATTGACATAGAGCTTTGTAAACTTTAGGTTTCCTACCCTGATAAATCATGTCAGGATGATTAGATATTAGGCAATTCACATTAATATTAAAATCTCCACAGAGTATGATAGGGAGTGGCCAACCAACAAATTCAGAATTTAACCAAATAAGCATCTCAGGGTCATCCAGCACCGGTCCATAGACCGAACATAAAGTAAACCCACAGTTATCAATTACACATTGAACAATTGCCCATCTGCCATATTTGTCTGAAAGTGAACGTGGGAACTCGGCAAGCCCCCGTCGAGCAAATATGGCGATGCCCCTGGTCCTAACATCTTGCCTAGTCCAGGAAATCAGTTGATACCCATCAAGGCTCAAAAGTCGACTTCTTCCTGCTTCTATATGAGTCTCTTGAAGACAAATGATATCAGCTTTTAAAATTCGAAGATCATAGTTAATCCTACGCCTTTAGCAGGATCGTTTAACCTGCATATATTAATAGACGCAATCCTAAGAGCCCCCATCAAATATTAAGGGAAACAAAACACCAAACCAAACAAAAGCAAAATCCAGATAGCTTGCCATTCTTAGACTAAAACCAAATAGCCCAGAAGAGTGAAAAAGAACATTGTGCAAATATACCCTTCTAAAATTGAGGATCCACCCCTTCCAGCCCCCCACCCCCCCAACCCTCCCCCCGCCTCCCCCTTGACTAAGGCAAAAAGGTCCTCACTGTGAGCCGAGATCGCTGCTCTATACTCCCTGGAACTGAAGATAAAATGCAAAATACACTAGATGGGGAAAAATGTTTTCATTAACGGACGAATCCGATCATACCAACATCAGTGACATAGAAAATTTAGAACTTGACGCTTCTGGCGATGACACTGACAGTGCCCCTGCCACAACAGATACCTTGAAGAGGGCTGTTAGCCGCACAAAACGCAAGAGCAAAAGCGCCTTTGGTTATGAGAGTGGAACTATACAGTCAGACACTAGTGAGCATCTCCAATGGGACTACTCTGCCACCCCGCTGGATGTTGGGGGTGACGCTGGGGGGGTATCGAGACTTCTATGCAATAATTTTGGGAGCCCAGACAACAAGATAGAGCATTCCCCGTCTATGGGGTTAATTTACACTACCCTCAAATCTATGCAATTAGAGGCTCGGCAGGAACATAAGAGAGCGCAGCTGGCTAATAAAAAACTCCAGTGGGCAATAACCAAAACAACGAAAGTCTGTACAGAGATCGCTGCACGAACTTCCGCGTTGGAAGAGCGCGTAGTTGTACTTGAAGCTGGACTAGAGAGCACTGAGCAAAAATCAGTTGCAAAAGAGGCTACGATGACCGATATATTATGGAAATTGGAAGAATCCGAAAACCGGCAATAATTTGCGACTGTTAGGCATCGAAGAAAATGTCGAGGGGGATGATATACGTGGCTTCGTGCTGAGACTTTTTAAAAGTGCGTTTCCCGATCTATCGCACTGGAATTGGGAAACCGAAATCCAACGTGTTCACCGATTTCCTTTGATGTTGAGAAAGAACCATAATTCTGACCTACATGGAAAACCCCGCGCAATTTTGATCTTTTTGGTAATTTTTTATTACGCCAGGCAATTTTTGAAAAGCTAGGCCTGATGCCAAGAAGACAGCTGAAGGACAGACCTTTTTGTACGGCCAGACTTCTGTCACACGACAGTTGAAAGGAGATGGAGATTGCGCCAAATGATTAGTCCTTTTCAAAAACAGGGATGTGAAGTATATTTGATGAGCCCAGCACGGCTGAAAGTTATTTGTCGTGGGAAAGTTCGAGTATTCACGTCAGAGATACAGGCGCAGACTTATCTACAGGAACTGATAGATGGCAGAACTGGCCTTTGAATCTTCGTTATGATGTTTGCTTTTTGTCTCTGGGGTTCACTTTATAAGGTTTTTTTTGGTTTTTTCATTTAGATTGGTCGGGGAGCGACTTGGGAGCACAGCGGAACACAGGAGGCATCACACGTTTAGACAGCTTTCAATGTTTTTGAAGGGATGTTGTCTTATAGTTGTTGTTTTAATTTTGTATTTGAATGTAGGAAAAATACCAACTTGGTCTGTGTTTCACACTTTTTTAACCGACCTTAACATAAACATACAGGTAAACGGCCAGTCAGTTACTCTAGTCCCAGTAGATAGGGACTTGGAAGGGTCCTTGTAGGTCGGAGGGGTCTGGGCTGTAAGGAGATGTTGCAGAAAGGAGATGCTGTTGATTATTGTGGGATGGGAAGGGAATCAAAGATAATTTACCAGATTAGTTCATGCCATCTGGGGACACAATTTTCCAGCCCTGTACATTCCTTTCACAGCCTAATGCATTCTGGGAGTTGTAGTCTGGATTCATTTCTACTAGACTAATTGGACCAACCACTAGAACACAAGGGTTTGTAAATGGACAACCCTGGAACATGGTGTTCCTACTGACCTGGAGCCATCTGGTAACTCTATTTAAGGTTTTTTTTGCGTTGCGTTAAGCATGTTGTGTCACTGTTGAGCTACTTCAGAGCTTATTGATGTTGCTCTGTTGAAAGTTAGCCTGGAACATAATATACATGATATATTCAATTTATCGTATTCTCTAGTCAGGAATGGTAAAGCTGCAGCTGCAGTTTATAAAACATTCAACACTCTAAAATGATCCCTAATGAACAAAACGATGAATGGCTCATTGCTAGATCCTGATTTACCCAAATTCAACTTCTGTACAGAAATAACTTTGGGGGACACATTTGCATCACGTTCAGATCTAAGATTTCCACTCTGGTGGTTCGTGCTAGGTTTTTATTAACACACAGGATTCGTTGGACTCCATGTGATATGTTTAAATTAAGGATCTTGCAGATGACTCCTGCTGGCCTTGTAAAGACAACAGCAGCTCTCTTCTTTGCGTGTTCTGAGAGTCAGAAAATGAGACCCTTTGAATTGCAGCAGCAGAAGAGTATTTGTGGCTTGAGCATGAGCATGAAACCTGAGTGGGTGGCTCTGGGAGTCTTTGTAGAGTCACCGTGGAAATATCAAAGGAAAGAAGCATTTTACTTTTGGATTTTTTTAAATTGCCTACAGCGGATGAGACCATCTTCTGCAACTGTAAGAAGTAAAATAGGCTCCCCCGTTATACCTGGTGCTCATGCAGGTGCGATGTCAAAATTAAACACTTTTCAATAGAGACAAATTATGGGAGAGACTTTGGGCCAGATGTACGACCATTAAGTTTAGCGAGTCGCAAATTGAGCAAAATTGCGACTCGAACTTAATGTACAACAGTGTCTTAGACACTGTTTGCAATTCCCAATGGGGTCCGGATAGATCATCTATACATTTTAGATATTTATGCGGCTCTGGATTGATCATCTATACATTTCATATATTTATGCTGCTCTTGATTTCTCATCTATATGTTTTAGATATCTATGCGGCTCTGGATTGATCATCTATATATTTCAAATATTTATGTGACTCTGGATTGATCCTCTGTATATTCCAGATATTTTATGCGGCTCTGGATTGATCATCTATATATTTCAGATATTTATGCGGCTCTGAATTGATCCTCTATATATTTCAGATATTTATGTGGCTCTGAATTGATCGTTTATATACTTCAGATATTTTTGCGGTTCTGGATTGATCATTTATATATTTAAGATATTTTTGCAGCTCTGGCTTGATCCTCTATATATTTCAGATATTTATGCGGCTCTAGATTGATCATCTATATATTTCAGATATGTATGCGGCTCTGGATTGATCATCTATATATTTCAGATATTTATGCGGCTCTGAATTGATCCTCTATATATTTTAGCTATTTTGTGTGGCTCTGGATTGATCATTTATATATTGAAGACATTTATGGGGCTCTGGATTGATCAAGTATATATTTCAGATATTTATGCGGCTCTGGATTGATCAACTATATATTTCAGATATTTATGCTGCTCTGGATTGATCATCTATATATTTCAGATATTTATGCCTCTCTGGATTGATCATCTATATATTTCAAATATTTATGCAACTCTGGATTGATCCCCTATATATTTCAGATATTTATGCGGCTCTAGATTGATTATCTATATATTTCATATATTTATGCGGCTCTGTATTAATCAGCTATATATTTCAGATATTTATGCTGCTCTGGATTGATCCTCTATATATTTCAGATATTTATGCGGCTCTAGATTGATCATCTATATATTTCAGATATTTATGTGGCTCTGGATTGATCATCTATATAGTTCAGATATTTATGCGGCTCTGGATTGATCATCTATATATTTAATCTATTTATGCTGCTCTCGATTTTCTTTTTTTTTAAATTCAGTCCTCATATGCAGACTTGGGAAAAAGATAACCGAAAGAAGTGGTGCAACACCTACACCTGGCTTTAGACTCTTTTACCAACCTTTTCCTTTTCAAACCAGTATCTGAAGAGGAAATTGTGGCAACCACCACTATCCGCAGCAACCGGTAGAAAAATTAACTTAATCCTTGTACTTTTTCCTATATTCCACCTTCGATTTAATCTTTTCCCCCTACCACACAATTCTTTCAAACAAACATTTTAAAGTGAAAAAAAGGGTGCCCACATTCTTTCTCTTTTACTAGACCCAGTTTGACAGTCAAGTCTGGCTATGTGACCAACCGAAGCCTTCCATCCCTCACACGTAGGTTGCGTTTCTAAAATCCATTTTAAACAGATTTCTCTCTGTGCTATAGCCATCAAGATAAAAATGAGTTGTGCTCTACTCTTCCCCAAACATACCCCTTCCCCGTGCAATGTTCCAAAAATAACTAAAGAAAGGCTTACCGGAATGTTTATGCCCATAATTTTAGTAAGTACTTCCCCTACTTCTTGCCAGAATAACTGGATAGCTGGACACCGCCAGAAGAGATGGACATCATCTGCATTTTCCATGGCACACTTCGGGCCCTGCCTCTTCTTGCCGTCCCCCATCTTTGCCAACTTCTTTGGGGACCAGTACACCCTGTATAAGGTAAACAAGTGGAGCCGACTTCACTGAAGACCAAAGCATAGATGCAGATACGTGCCACAGATGGATCACATCGCAACCCGGCATGTCGGGCTTCCAGATCTCCTCCGGTGAAGCCAGAGAAACATCTTCTCCCTGTACCAAGGCCCAATACCATCTGGCAACCTCCTTCTTGTGTATCTGGGTGCTTTGTAGTGCGTCTTCAATTTCCACCTTCTGCCCCGTTCGACTGTGCTCGAGACCAACCCGCCAGTTGGTAGTATTTAAATCTGGATATTCTGGCTTTCGTGATTGTGCTTAGTTTTTCCCACAATAGCAGAACCCCATCCTCTGATAGCTGGCCCCACTTCTCAATACCTGCCTCTAGTAAAGGTAATGCTAAGATATCTTGAAAACATGGAGGTGTCCCTGGGGAATTCCAAATTGGAGCTTTAATATGAGATTCCCAGTACTTTTTTAACTTGTATCCAAATTTTACAAGCCAAAATAAGGGGCCCATTAGGATGGCGGGCGGAAGCACCACCGCCATGCTGTCGGAGGCAAACACCGCCAGTTACCGTCCGCCAGCAACGGCCCACACACCCGCCAAATTAGGATGTGAAAAGTCAGCCAAACACCGCCCGTAAGCCTGCGACGCCGCCCGCCATCAAAGTGCGCCCGTCTACGTAGAGGCGCGAGCCAATGGAGACACACCGTCCGACGAAATGACGTACCGCCCGGCGTACAAATTATGATGACACAACCAAACAGCTCCACCGGCAAAGAGACACCGCACGAGATACCAAGGCGGAAACCCGACTGCTGAGTACGTAGACCAAAAAGGCGGCCCACCCCGAAATGAATCCTGCACTCCAGGCCATCCCCATGCTGTACCTGATGCACCACCTAGGAGTGAACGCGCCACGGCGACGCAGGTAGGCAGACACACAACAAGGGCACGCAAACACTGCACACAATGCAAGGGTGGAAAAACTGTACAAGGCCCCCCCAGACACTCCTGTGTGGACAGGACACATCCACCACTGTACCCACACATGTCCCACCTGCTAAAATGAAACAACTCGCAACATCCTGGGCACCCACTACCCGGGACCAGGAAGTGACGTCCCCGTCACGGCACCGCAGCGGCGCTGACGCACCTACACATGCGCACAACGCAGAGGCCATCGACAGCGCCATGCATGGACTGCACACAAACACCACGGGGTCACAACTACACACCCCACACACCAGCACCACACTGAAGGCACATGTCACGTCCCTGCATCAATCATGTCCCCAACCGACAACTCACAGTTAGCAACTGGATGTCACACAAGTGTCACGAACAAGGGAGTAATGTGATGGCAAAATAGGACACACCCTTGTGTGCAAAACATGGAGAAGCACACGGCGGCTGCTACATAACAGCGCAGAATATGGACATCGTCTGTAAAAGGCACGCCAGTCCCATCCAAAAATACCTATACCATCCTGCTCGCAATATCAAGCCATGCAATGTACAAAATTGAAAAACCCTGCTGCCTGAGAACAGGTGTTTCCAATTACTACACCCACACAGAAGCCTCAATGTACAGCGGAAACGTAGTGTCCCGCCCACACACGGGAGAGCAGATAACACCGAATGGCCTTCCATTCCTACTCTGAAATCACATTGCAACAAATTATGCAGAAGAATGGAGCCATTGTACCAACAAGAAGCCAAACATAGCCATGCAGAGGAAACCATCCACTGGCAGATAGCGTCTAACATGAAAGAAAGATAATACTACAAAATACAATTATACCACTCCTCCATGTGGGCCAAATGCAACTAATCGGGAAAGAGTCAGACACCACTGGCCTTGACCATTCATTGAAGCATGTGGGATGAGGGCCTGTGTCCTCCGCCCAAGCTATAACCCAAGTCCTGCCGCCGTACATCCATTCCTGACTTCCCAGCATCGTCAGAGGTTGCACACTGCTGACTGCTCAGGCATCCAGAGCACGCCAACACATCACCCTGTAGAAAAATGGATGGTGCACCAGTGCGTCTCAACTACACCGGACAGATCAAGCTGTACAGTGACAGCCTGCTACACATAGTGGGCTGTTCAAACCTGGCCATGCTGAATGTGTGTTACCGAGTAACTTACCGCATTGCAATGTTCAGCTGCGTCATCCCCGTTTTCTACTGTCGGAGGTGTCCGTTCCACTGGCCTGTGGATTTATGTCTCTCCAACCCGGCATGTCCAAAGGCTGACTTGGTACACCTGTTTGCACCCCTGGACGCCCACAACAGGATCTGTTCAGTCTATGGGGGCATGGCGTATGTGGCTGCAATCGGGGAGACACTGCAATGGGACCAGTGTGCCTCCACACAACGTTTTTGGAGCACAGTTTCATCGAATGTCATCCAACATGTCCCATCAGGCTTCTACAAGGGACAACTTACGACGAACACGTTGCCACCCACCATCCGCTGCATTGGATATCATCCATGTTTACCATCAATGGGATGGATGCCCTGCTGGAAGGTATCGCATACATGACAACTTGTCAATTCATGGGTCCCCGACTCAATACCCCCAATTGAACATTGATGTTCAACACCGTACCTAAGCTTGGCTTTCGCACGGAGTGGGCAGTTACCTGTACAACAACTATACCATACAATCTGCAACTAACACCTTCCCATCTACTCCACTGCCATGACATCTGACATTTTCGGGACATGCACTCGGTTCCTCACCATATCCCGTGTCTCTGCATGAACAGGGGGAGGCAGAGGTATGGGACTTGTGTACAGTAACCACATGGCCAATACTGCACGAACAACTATGCTATAATATGTATCCTGCGCACATGAACACATGCACCTGTCAGTGCACACTTATCTGTCTGCTGTATTACGTGAGAACTGTCACCTCACCTTTGTCCGTACTTCCGTGCCAGGACTTTTGCATGGACAACAAATGCAACCCCCTACAACATGGCCCTAGTTATTGTGTCATGTTCAGTAGCCACCACATTGCAACAACTTGTGAGACGCTGCTGCATGCATGTAGGCTCATGCTCTGATGTCACCTCTGACGCTGGTGTGTCGGAGTCACTATTGTATTAACCCTGTACCATGGAACTGAGATGTACTGTGCCTATGATGTCAAGCTGTCTGGTAGGCAAAATGAATACTGTCTGGGTCAAAGTCTAGAGCCCTTCAGTAATGAGCAAATGTACTTTAGCATAGCAAGGGCAAGGCAGTTGTAACTCTGAAGCCTTTATTCCACTGTCAACAACTAATCACATCTACCTGTACCCCCTCTTGTATGTGTAATCATGCTAAGTATATCCTCCACATGCATTTTGCTGCCAGTAGTGTCCACTATACTGCATCACAGAGGAAGTAAGTCCAAATACATGCCTCGAAGCAAATATGTGACTCGGTAGAATTAATTATCGAAGACAAGTACGAATGAGAGAGGATGAGAGTGTGTGAAGTATACGAGAGTCGTGAGATGACCATGCAGTCTAGTGTCAGTGGCTGTCAATGCATATGAGTTGCCGCCACAGTGGACCGAGTGAAACACTACAGGTCGTGGGCCTTGGCTTGTCAGACTCTGACGTGTCCCAACAGATCATCACATTAACACTGACGGCATGCTCACTACAAAGCACAGTCTCACATATGTGTATAATTACCTTCACAGTCTGACATCATACTCATCAGTCAAAAGTAGGAGCCACGCAAGAAGCATGCTACAGCAATGCATGACAAAACACACACATGATATCAGTGTGGGTGGGCAGGTATGCACAGTGAGTACGAACTGCAGAAATTGACATACATGCTCAAGTAAACAAGGCACAATCTTGACAGTCACACACCCTGCAGATCCACAATGTCCTAAACATATCAAGTAGGAGTCTACCTGAACTGCAAGGACACACCCACACACTGCACACTGTGCAACATACAATATACACATGTGCTCACATTCACAGACCTGAACACGGTTACAAACACCCACCATGGCCCTGGGTAACACATGTGTGTAGTCGACATTGCTAGAGCGCACACACACACACCAACACTACCCCAAAGTCACACCCTTCACACCACACATACCTACACCTCCCAAATGCACACATTGACAGTGAGCCATGTGCCCAGGCTCAATGTTCATACCAAGATTGACATACACCTACACTGCTGGCCACACAGAAAGTAAGCTCACACATACCCGCACACTCTGCACATGCTACCTGTCATCCTGTGGCTAGACTCACACCCTGTGCTTTGCTTGCACGCAAACATGACACGTATACATCTTCCCAGATATACCACCAAATACAAGCAGAAAATCTGTGTGACAAAAAGACTTCTTCATCACACACACAAGTAGCACAGTCTGAAAGAAGTGAAGTCCCTGCCACGTGTAAAACACATTGGAATGTGAGACCAGACATTGCAATTGTTGAGGTACCATACACGCCATGTGCCTCACTTAACTATGCACACACAGTAACAACTGCAATCAGCAACTACACAGACACAACCGACTACAGGAACAACAGCACCCAGTCACAAATTCCATAGACATGCAGCAATATAGTTCAACACCAGGGACAGTGGCCAGTCCGATGTGCAGAGTAGTGATACGAAAAGCTGCGCATGCAATGTGTGTGAGTGTACCCTGCCATGGCCAGCAACACTGCCATGGCAGTCACAATAGCCATTACAACCACCACTGTGTCACAGGGAGTAGTGTGAGGGTACCTACCATTCAAACAGGATGCCAGTCCGACTCGGTGCTGTCTGAGTGCTATGGGACAGTTGGAGCTCCGCCCCTGAGAGAGAAGCACAACTGTGGAAGACACACATGTGGCATGTGAAGCGGGAGGGCTGCTTGGGCCAGGTGGGTGGGTGGCACGGGTAGGTGCACACATGCAATGTTGTGACAGACTGTGTGGGTAGGATTCCGGAGGGGTAGATCACCACTGTGTTGGGCATTTGGAAAGCCTACCTGTCTGGGGATGAATGTGAACTCGTGTGGGCACAACAGGCGGGCACACGATCAATGCAGCATCAGGTGTAGATGTTAGCCCTCACTCTGGGGACTTGCTGGATACTGCTGTGCGTCTGCCAGGCCCTTGCCAAGGCACTGACATCCCCTGTCCTCCAGGTGTACACCCTACATTGTCCACCTGCACAGGCCACCCAGGGCACGGCATGGCAGTGGAGCTTGATGTGTGGGAGGTCATGGCGCCCTTCTCCTGCTCACATCTCGCATGCAACACATTCACAGTGTGCAGCAGGGCACAAGTCCTACATGAGAAGTGGGGGGACGCTGGCATCACGACACGAAGTGACGTCACGAAAGCTGGCTTGCACCGTCAGACTCATTGCCACCCCTCGCTCACCCCTTAGATGCGATTGCATCAGAGAAGCCAGCGCGTGAGCAGCAGCTCCGATCTCACCCCAGAGAGGCCAAAGACTGAGGCAATGGTCCATGTCCAGGGTAGTATGCCACTGACAGTGGCTGTAGCATTGTGCCATGTTGCTCTGTGAGATGTGTGTACATTCCTTGCAATTGATGACAAGTACTGTGTGATGGGTGTGTACTCTTGTTCTGTTTTTCACCCCTAGGTCCCTACAGCCTCTCCTGGCCTATCGACATACCACACTCCAGATGCATTTCTGATCATGGTGACGGTTGCACATCCTTGATTAAACACAGAGCAGATACAACAGAATGTGATCCAGATGACACAAACCGAAAACCGCCATCGGCGGAAAAATCACACAAGATACCGCCCGCCCTCGTCCGAGTCG
Organism: Calotriton arnoldi; assembly: GCA_963921515.1. Lineage (NCBI taxonomy): Eukaryota > Metazoa > Chordata > Amphibia > Caudata > Salamandridae > Calotriton > Calotriton arnoldi. Next base: position 1,366 of record CAWUFW010024816.1, on the reverse strand, counting down.
GAGTCAAACCGCCCGCCACGGACGGAAACACGCACGACAACACAAAACCGCCCGCCCTCACGGCCGACACACTGAAATTACGATCGCACTGCCATGAGCGCGGGTAAACCACAAACATACCGCCCGCCAGCGCAAACAACGCCGATGAGAATTGACACGGCAGAAGCCATGGCGCCCACGTCCCTGCACAGAAACCATCCGCTGACAAAAACAATCGCACACAACATGGCCAACAAGTCCACACAGCAAGGCACGCACAAATACACAAGCACAGTACACATCCCGAAAACACCCCCCGGACAAACAAAAACTACAAAGGCCAGAACACCAGACACAACACACCTGAAAACAACAGACCATGAGGACACACCCACATAGGTAAGTACAAAAGCAGCACTCCCACAGACCACAACCCCTTGCAACATTGCAAACTAGAGAGAGGAGAGGAGAGGACACAGTGACACAGCAAGGACAGCAGCACACCACAGAAACGCACACATCACAACCACCACCACCACCACCACCAAACACCGGCACCACAAACCCCTGCACATTACACAACACACACCGCACCAGCACCACAAACACCATGGCACCACAAAGAATGCCCAAGTTCACGCCCATTGAGCTGACGGTCATGGTCGACGAGATTATCAAGGTGCACCCACAAATCTATGGGAACCTGGTCCAGCACACACCACTAGCCACCAGAAAGAGAATGTGGAACCGGATCGTAGACCAGGTCAATGCAGTCGGGACCCTGCCCAGGAACAGAGTTGAAATCAACAAACGGTGGAATGACGTCAAGAGCCTGGTCAAGAAGAAGGAGAGCAAGAACAGAGAGCTGGCTGCCGTCACTGGCGGAGGGAATCCCGCGCTTTTCAAGACCTTCAAAGCGTGGGAGGAGAAGGTGCGAGTCATCATACATCCGGAGATCCTCGCCGGATTAGCAGGGGGAGTGGAGGCTGGTAAGTACAAACTAATGTATACCAGCACACCGCTATGTACTCACATGCACTACCACCATGCCACAGCTCCCAGGGACAAACACCCCCATGTCCAGCACACAATACACAACACATCACACACACATGCAACAGACACCACCACACACAGCCCAAACCTAACAACTGTAAGATACGTGGGGACATGTGTACACTCAGCCAGCCACGTAACCACCAACAGGTCCCCAAGTATGCCAGAAGCGCCACAACGAGCACCCACCACACCCATGTGTCCGCCATAGCTGCACTAACCGACAAGTAACAGGTAAGTGGCAGGAACACAAAGTGCAGTGGGTGGGAGGGTGGACAGCTCAAGTACAACACACACCAGGCCCCTAGTCCCACAGCACAGCAAGGAGGAG
>CAWUFW010024815.1:0-54285 GCA_963921515.1 Calotriton arnoldi | reverse complement strand
AGATGGCGGTCGCACCTTGAGTGTGCTCCCGGACCCCTCCGCTATCCGGCCGTAATCTGCCCGTCCTATAACCCATCTAATGCTGAAATCCGGCGATAACCACCGCCGAGGCATGCCCTGACGAGACCCCTGGCTGGGTGGACCTGAGACACCAGGAGCACACCACAATCCGACCTGTCCAGCCGGTGCTCACTTCAAGCATGGCGGCTATTGATACCTGCGGCCTTGAGCGGCGCTGTCCAGGCCTCTGACGAGCTGTTGGTCTGGGGGAGCCATAGAGACCGAGGGACCTTGCGGGGACGAGAGCGGTCCCGGCACCGCCGGCCTCCTCCCTCCCTGGCAAAGCTGAACTCTCCGCTGATTCCGGCCCGCCGTGATCGTGATTGGCGCCGCTGGCGCGAAAATTGCTCCCGGCCCCCTGCCTCGGCGGGGACACCCGCATCTGCACCTGGCTTCCCCGTGGAGCTGCTGCGGTTTCGGCCGTGCCATCGGGCGGCAGGACTCTGAGGTGGTGGGCTGGAGGCCGGTGGCGTGTGGGACCTGGGTGCGGAGCCCCGGCCTGCGGGGTGACCTGAAACCCTCCCCCTCCTCCTTCCGTACCTGCTGAGGTTGGCCCCGAGAGAGGCGCTGTCCCTGCCGCCCTTCGGTGCGGCGATCCTGCGGCTGCATTCGGCTCCAGGCGACATCGAGGTGGTGGCGGCCGTTACATCGTGCGGCTAGAAGTGGGAGCTGGCTGCGGGGGATCCCTCGGCTGCGGCGTACCCCCTTTGGCGGTGGAGACCCAGGGTTCGGCTGACTACGGAGCGGTGAGTCCGGGCGCCGGGGAGGGCTAGAAGCTGAGGACCGAGACCCCGTGCGCCCGGCCTGCGCCTGGCCTGCTTGGGTGATTTGGGTGCTGCTCTGTGTGGTCCGGCCCGCTGTCTTGGCCTGCTGTGTCTCCCTGCCCCGCCTGCAGTGCGTCGGGCCTCCGAGGCCCCGGCGCCCATTCCGCGATCAAGCCTCAGCGGCTCCCTGCTCCTGAGGTCTGTTTCTCTCCTCCTCCTCCCTCCTTGCCTGGAGGGGCCGCTGCTGCCACCGGGGCCGCCCCATCGGCGAGTAGAGGTGTCTGGGTCCCCCTGTGAGGGTAACGACAGCAGCCACGCTCCGGCCCTCTGCAACGCTGCCTGAAATCGGCCGCCATACCGGGCGGTGGGGGTGACGGCCCAGTTGTGGTGGCAAACCCTGGAGAGGACGCTTCTGCACTAGGAGGTGGGATCCGGCGTTTGGCAGCCTCCAGACCGGGGAGGGACACCGTTGTGCTACCCCCCGCCTCCAGACCGGGATCTGCTGGGGAACCTCCTGTGCGCCTGATACGCTGTGCAGCCTGGGCCCCGTGCGGTGCTGGACCGGCGGGCCTGCTACTCCCCCTACCCCGCTGCGGCGGGCCCTGTCTCCTGGGCTCCGGACTCCTCCCTGCTGGCCTGCGATCTGTTGCGGTGGGCCTGCTGGATCGGAGCTTGCCCGCGACACCCTACATACCGGTGCCCCGTCCTAGGGAACCGGTAACACAGAGAAGGTTGGTCTCCCCTTGATCGGCATTACCGCACTTATTGACACCGTAGCCCTCTGCTGGGGAGGCCTCGCTGGCAGATCGGGGAGGGACACCGTTGTGCTGCCCCCCACAGTCGTGGCCCGGGAGGGTCCAGGAGGCGGCAACTACCAAGGGGTGTGATGACTGGCGCAACATCCCTCCGACTCTGAATTGACCTGCAGGAGCCGGGGCGGTCTGGGATCTCCCGTTCCGGAGGATTCAGTACCTGCCTTGGAGCCTCGCGGGTCGGCTGGTGTGGGGACCCACGACTCTGGGTCCTACCTGCGCCTGTGCCTCCTGCCCCGGGTCGGGGGCCACGCAGACGCCCTACGGCGCTGTATGAACTCGGACCCACGGAGTGCTGATCATGGGTCGCGACAAAGTGGCCAAGACCCCGGCCACCCAGACTAAAATGGACCGTTTTACCACCACAGACGCCGGGGCGGTTGGAGGACCCATCGACAAAGACGCCCCACCGGCCGCTGACCTGACTACCATACTCCAGGCCATACAAGCCTCACAGTCCTCTGTGGAGGGGAAAATTGCGGAGGTCCGAGTAGACATTACCCTCATCCGGCAAGACATGCGAAATGCGGTGACCCGAATCACGGAGACGGAGTCCCGCATATCCACGGTGGAGGATGACGTCCACCAACTCAAGGAACAGGTCAGCCGTCTCCAATCTCATACCCAGGAGCTTCATCGGCGGGCGGAAGATGCTGAAAACAGAGCCCGCCGTAACAACCTCCGCCTAGTGGGATTCCCGGAGGGAGCGGAACAGGGTCGCCCAGCGGACTTCGTGGAAAAGTGGCTTCGCTCCTGGGTCACCGAAGGCTCGTTATCCCCATGGTTCGCGATCGAACGAGCGCACCGCTCCCTTGCTCCCAGGCCGCCGCCGGGGGCAGCCCCCAGACCTATCATCATGCGAATCCTTAATTTTAAAGACCGTGATTCCATCTTGGCTGAGGCCCGCAAACAGCAGGATCTTCGATACGACAACCACACGATTATGGTCTTCCCGATTACACCCGAGAGGTCCAGAGTCAACGCCGATCGTTTGGGGAAGTTAAGCAAAAGTTGCGTGCCCTTAACGTCCAGTACAGGCTCCTTTTCCCAGCACGTCTGCGAGTGGTTTTCTCCAACAAGACCCTCTTCTTTGACACCCCGGAGGAGGCATGGACCTGGGCCACGGAGGAACGCCCCTGAGAGCCGCCGATCATCCATCCGCGCCGGGTGGGCTGACCCGGGGATCCGGCAATCGAGAGGCTCCTGGCCCCCGGCCCCAGCGCCCTCGCTCACGCAGACGCCGAGGTCAGAGAAGGGCCCGCTCTGACTCCCCACCGGGCCCCTCCCGACAACCAACCCCGCTACCTGGAGGGCCTTCCGGTCTGAGGCGGTCAGGATCCTCGGGACGCTTGGACCCTGGAGGCTCATCGCCCCGACCTTCATCACTGGACCTTCCGGACACTGAACTGTCACGTAGCCCATTGCTCCTCAGAGACCCCACATGAGCGCGTCTCTGCCCGCCGGGCCTGGCTCCGCGGCCGGAGACGGCAGCTCGACAAGACAATGCTACAACCTCAGACGGACTTAAATACGCACATCCTGCAATGAGGAGGGGTCCTCCACGTTTCCCAGTCCCGAACGTTCTAGTTTGGTCTTTGTTGTTTTCCAATGTTAGGGCGACAGATGCTTCCGTTCCTGAAGTATAGGGTGGGGGTTGGGTTCGGGTGGGGGGACAGTTGTCCCGGGTTCTATGTTGTTTTTGCCTTTTGTTTTTCTCATACCAGCACTTCTGCCTCATCTTATCACAGATATACAATGACAGACCTTCTCCCTCAGTGTCCTACGCTTCACGCGCGTCCACTGCTACGCTCCCTGTTCATATGGGGCACTCCATCATTAAACCTGCCTCTCCATGTCTAACGCTCACTCAGGTCTAACAGCACTTCACGTTGTGTCATGGAACGTAAACGGTCTCCTTGACAAAGTTAAACGTACAGCGGCCTTGCGCTATGCACAGCGCCATAGAGTAGACATATTGCTGCTTCAGGAGACCCACCTAGTGGGCAACCGCTGCCCCTTCCTTGCGCGTTATGGCTATAGCGGGGTTTGGCATGCAGGTTTTACCCGGGGATCCCGAGGGGTGGCAGTCCTGCTGCGCCGCGCTCTGCCCTTTGTTGAGCGTAAAGTCATCCATGATCCGGGTGGTTGCTATCTCATTCTGGAAGGGAGCATTGGGACCCAGGCCCTGAATTTGATAACGGTGTATGCTCCCCCCTCTCTGCTGTCCTCCACGCTCCAGCGCCTCACTCCACTTATAGCCGCCCTGCCTCCAGGGACCACGGTGGTGGGGGGAGACTTTAACGCAGTCATGGCCCCAGCTTTTGACTCCGATGCGACCCCTTCTATCTCTCGGGTCTCCCAATCCACAATCTTTTCGAACTGGGCTGCGAATCTGGGACTTAGTGATGCATGGCGCCTCTGGCATCCGAACTCTGCTAGGTTCACTCACACCTCGGCCGCCCACCACACACAAGCTAGACTAGACTATCTGTTTCTCCCGGCCCTAGAATGTCGATCGATCCAAGCCATCACTATCCTTCCCAGAGGCCTTTCGGACCATTCCCCAGTATCTATGCGCCTGGGTAGCCTCCCGGCCTCTTCACGGCCGATTTGGCGGCTCAACGCCTGGTTTCTCCAGGATGAAGACTTCAAGAAACATGTAGGGCTTGAGCTCCATCAGTACTTCGCGGATAATCAAGGATCGGTCTCGTCCCCTGGTACCTTGTGGGAAGCCGCCAAGGCAACCATTCGCGGTTTCGCCAAAGGCCAACTCAAAATCCAACGCACGAAACAGGAGGCCCGGCTCTCACTCCTAGAGGCCCAGGCAATCAGGCTGGAAGCCTGTCCACCCGAGGAACATACGGAGGCGCGGGACCGGAGACTTAACTTCCTCAGAGACGAGCTTAGACAGGCCTCCATGGAGTCCGCTAAGCTGCTTTGGAGGTCCTCCGTGGCGAGAGTGTATGGCTGGGGGATAAAAACGGGAAACTTCTTCATCGCCTGGCCACCTATCCAATGGCTAACCGTATTATTCCCGAAGTGGTGGACCCCAAGGGGCAGACACACCAAAATCCCACGGCGGTGGCCCAGTGCTTCGCCTCTTATTATGCCTCTTTATATTCTGCTCGGCCCCCAGATCTCACCCTATCGGAACTTCTCCAGAATGAAGGATTCTCACTCCCGCAGCTTACTGACGCGGAAGCGGGTGATCTAGATCTCCCAATCACTCCAGAAGAACTTAGCGACGCTATCTCCCGTATGGCAGCGGGCAGGACGCCGGGTCCAGATGGCCTCCCGCAAGAATTTTACGCGTCCTACCGGGCCACGCTGATCCCCCATCTGTTGGAGGTATACCGTGAGGCAGCGGACCGTGGTTTCTTCCGTCCTGAGACGGATCTTGCCACCATCGTGGTGATCCCTAAGTCCCAACCCCCCTCGGTCCACTGCTCGGACTACCGCCCCATTTCTCTTATTAACTCAGAACTCAAGATCTTTGCCTCAGTTTTGGCGCAGCGTCTACGCCCTCATTAGGCCAAATTGGTCCATCTGGACCAGTGCGGTTTTATGCCCGGCCGGGGCACCAGGCACTGCCTGCGAAGGCTCTACCTGGCGCACCGTCAACAACTGACTCCCTATCTCTCCTTGCTTCTCGTGGATTTTGAGAAAGCGTTCGATTCGGTGGATTGGTGGTACCTGGATGCAGTGTTGTCGGAGATGGGATTTGGAACTCCCTTTCGCAACCTGATTAAGACCCTCTACTACAAGCCGCAGGCCCAGGTGATGGTCAATGGAGGTCTATCCAGCCCCTTCCCCATTGGGAGGGGCACGAGGCAGGGTTGCCCCCTTTCGCCCCTCCTGTTCGCGTTAGCGATGGAGCCCTTTGCCTTGCTCATCCGCGCCGACTCGATGCTTACAGGATGGCAATGGCCCGGTTTGGAGGAGGACAAGATCGCCCTCTACGCCGACGACGTCCTGCTTTTCCGGTCGGATCCAGCCCGCTCGGGACCTCGATGTCTCCGGGCCTTGCATCTCTTCGAACGTGTCTCAGGTCTCAGATTGAATGCGGCCAAGTCGGTCCTGGTCCCCCTTCATTTGTCGAGAGAATGCTTCGACTGGCAGTCCTCGATCCCACTCCGGCGCCAGTCATTTAAGTACTTGGGGATCTGGGTGACGCTCCTTCCTGATCTCGCCTGGGCTCTCAATGTCACTCCTCTGGTGAAACGGGTACGTGCGGATGTCCTTCGCTGGCAAACGTTGCCGTTGAACCTCATGGGCAGGATCGCCCTTTTTAAAATGATGGTCCTACCACGATTCCTCTACATGCTCCAAAATACACCCCTCACCTTCTCACGGTCCTGGTTCAGAGAGATGGACAGTTTGGCCACTAAATTCCTCTGGGGAGGGCGGCGGCCGAGACTGGCCCTGGCTCATTGTAGAATTCCACCCTTTGATGGGGGGCTGGGAATGACAGACTTGCACCTATATTACCTGGCGACGAGGCTTCTTACTGTGCACGATTGGTTCAATGGTGGATGGGCGGATCCGGCCTACCGATTGGAATTACATGCTTTGGGTTTTTCCGATATCCAGGGGATGCTGTACGGAACCACTATCCCCCACACTATTCCAGGGATCACCCGTGGGGTGTTCTTGGCCTGGCGAGCGGCCCTGCGTCATACCCGCTGGTCGGGCAGACTAACCCAATGTACCCCTCTGTGGAGTGGAACATGGCTCAAAGATGTTGCTTCTCTCACCGGATTCAGAGTCTGGGATCTCATCGGCATTTCTCAGCTGGGTGATGTCTGGCACGGAAGCCACATTCGCGAATTCTCAGACATGCAGACCCGGTTCTCCCTCCATGCCTCCCAGTTCTATCGTTATCTTCAACTGCGCCACGCACTTCATGTCCACATTTCGGAAGGGACCTCCCTGCCGGCATACAGCCCACCGGAGGCACAGGTCATGACTGGCAACCTGGGAAAGGGGGAATCTCTCGTATTTACCGATCCCTCACGAACAACACCCCCAACTCCCTCTCCTCTCTCCGGGATAAGTGGGAGGGCTGGATAGGCGCCCTAGAAGATGCTGATTGGAGAGACGCGCTGATGGCCCCTAAAACTGTTACTGCTTCTGCGCGACTCCGCTTAGTTCAAATATACTATCTGCACGCGGCCTACATCACACCACTGCGCATGCACCGCTCTGGGCTCCGGCCTGGGGCGTCTTGCCCCCGTTGCCAACGTTCCCAAGCAGATTTCTATCACATGGTATGGCTCTGTCCCGCAATTACACGATACTGGGAGTCAGTGACAGCTGACCTTACAGAGGTCCTGGGCTGGGAGGTCCCACTAAATCCACTCAACATCCTGTTAGGGGTTACTGATGGGTTAAATGGGAACAGGGCCGAGAAGCTCTGCCTTACTACGGCGCTGATGGTTGCTAAGCGAGATATCGCAGCCCTTTGGCTGGACCCACTGACCCCCACTGTGGCGCGGTGGCGAAGGGGGGTGGACTGGTGTGCGGCGCAGGAGCGGCCAATGTATGTCACTCGCGGCTGCCCCAGAAAGTTTCGAAGGGTGTGGGGTAAATGGATCGGATGGGTGGAAAACTGAACTTCCTGAGGCTGCTCCTTGAACAGGGTTGTGGACAATATTGCCTGTTTTCCTTTCCTTTTTTTGCTGGACTTATGCGTGTGAGATTATCATTCTGACTTCTATCACTGTTGGATACTGATCACTGGGCGGAAAGCTGGATTGTTACTTGTTGCAAATGTGTTAACTTAAAATCAATAAAAATTGGTTATCAAAAAAAGACTACATATGTGTTCTCGAGATCAATTTTGACATTTCGATACTCTATGTGTGCTCGGAAAGGAATTCTGCTAGAGTGTATCATGTTCGAACCATTTGACCAAACCTAATTGGTCTGCAAAGAGCGGAGCATGTCTGCTTAATAACTCATTCAAATAGTGGGAAGTGCCTGAATGATTAGGTGAATCAATCTAAGAGATGGGGCAATCCGTAACAGGTCTCAAAACCATACTGAAGGCCCCTTGATCTTTCCACCCAAGTATATTGTAGCCTTTTTTGGCTACGTATACTTTGATGGCAATCAATCTCTCCTTAAAAGTGCCAGTTTCAGGAAAATAACCCATAATACCTAGGGTATTTCCCCAAACGCCACAGTCGGTCAGTGTCAGTCGAACTTAATTGAGTAGCACCCCACTCTAAAAAACAACTTGTCTGTAATGATAGTAATGGGTGATCCTGAGTCCACAGTGACTTCTATTTCGACATTTCCTAATCCCGCTTTGCAAATAGGATCACCACCACCCTTGGCAACATTCTGTTGTGTTCCAATTATTTTGATACATAAAACTACCCTCCTATCAAATTGTTCTGTATCCTCGACAAGTCCTCTATGTGGACTGTCCTCATTAACAAATGCCACCTTTTGAGAATTCTTACAAATTCTTGCAAAATGTCCAAGTGTCCTGCACTTTAAACACGTTTTCCTAACTGCTGGGCATCCTTTAGCATTTGCCAAATGTGAGTTGGAACCACATCTAAAACATGATGGATTGAAACTCGAAGGTGTTCCCCCAAATCTTTTGTTGTCTTTTGAAACTGGTATGACTTGCTCAACTTCTGTTACACAACTATAACCTAGAGTAAATTACTAGATTGCAAGTAATTCAAATATTGAAACATGCTGAAAAGTGAGTAATGGTGGCACATACAAGGTTACCTAATGGTACAACAGATCACACCCTCTGAATACTTGACCAATCAGGAGCCTTTGTTGAATGAGTCAATCATGTTGATTTTGACTTTGTAGAACTGTTGAAGAAGAGATGTTGAGGCTGCACTTTAGGAAAGGTAGCCGGGTGCGAGGTAAAAAACTGGTTGGTAATATTTAACGCTAGCTACATCTGAGGCGAGGCAAGATGTTGAAGTTAAACTTGTGGCATGGAATGTCGCAGGGCTACAGGGTAAACAAAATGATATGGAATGGGAGGAATTAATGGATAGTTGTCAAATCATTTGATTGCAGAAAACATGGGCCAGAGAGCCAGTTTAAGGACCAGATTATCTCACCTTTTTGGAAATGCCATCCCAGCTACTTCTGGGAGAGCCTTGGGAGACTTAATTATTTGGCAAAAAAATTACAACAATTGCAGATTAAAATTAATCGATTTAGGGTCAAGGGACATTTTAGGTTACCATTTGACATTCCACAGATCTCTTATACTAAACCACCTAGTTCTGATCAACATCCACATACGCTCAGTGCAGGTTAGCGCAGAATCCTCAACTATACACACACTTCAAGCTCTAGTAGAAGACAGTACATCATTCCTGGCCTATGATAATAGCGGGTGACTGTAACACCAATTTCAAACTTCTTGAACCTCTTTCAGCCTTAACAGTCGATGAGGAGTGGAGCATCACGTAGCTCACAAGCAAGGTAGCGTGGAAATGGGCAAATGTAGCAAGTCAAATTTTCCATCGTTGTTTAGACCTCGGCCAGAGAGCTGCTAACTGGCGCACTAAATCTGATAGTCAGCCTCGCCCCATCTTCAAAAGAGCCATGTATACCAACTATATGATTATATTCTGCCTGACTTGAGGTAATAGAGCTACCTGATAGATATAAAAGATGTCACTCACGTTTATAGCGATCATAATGCACTTGCTGCTGTTTTTAAATTAGATTTGTTTCACAAACCTCTTGAGCAAGTCAGTGAGCCCTCCATAGCGATATTGGCTCTCACAAATAATCGCAGAAACATAAAGTGGGCCAACATTAGCATGGATATCCAGGTCAAGGAAAAATCTTATCAATCATTTGTAGATCATTTTGGAACCTATAATCCTCTCGACTGGGATGCTGCTATGTTTAAAAGGAAGCATATTGAGTTCTTTAGTGCCCTCAAGTATTATTTCACAGAGCAAAGCACGTAGGGCCGTGTTGTCTCTTCAAGTGGCCCTTGCTTCAACAAGGAGTGCAGAGAGGCAAAAGGAGGATTAGTTTGGGCCATTAAAGAAGGCTCAAAAATAGAGATATCAAGTGCTAGGAAGTCCCACAAGGCTACACTGATCAACGCTATGGGTCACTGGGAGGAGTGGCAGTAGAGAAAAATGTTCGGGGTTTTGGGGAAACGTGATCATGGAACCTTTTGGAAAATAGTTGCAACAAGCAGCAATGTTGGGTCTACATCTCCTGATGTGCACGTCCTAGTGGATCTATGGCTTCCAATTTTAAAGCCTTATATAGCATGAATGCAACCATGAACTAAGGAAACTGCTCCCAGAGGGAGGACATGGGTGACAGCATAGTGGCAGTGTTACCTGCCCCCTCTACTTCTATTGTCCCTCTCATAGATTCTTCAGTAGAGGAAACTAGGGTCACTTTTTCACACTTGTAGAAGGAGAAAGCTCCAGGCCCAGAAATTTGGATGCCTTACCTGAATAAGTTAAGCAATGCTGTTCTTAGTGGGGAGGAAATTCCAGAGACGTGACGTTGCGCCATTATTGTCTCAATCCATAAAAAGTACCTAAAAGACATTCCTGCAAACTATAGGCCAATTAGCCTCATTGACAACACCCAGAAAATCTTCTGTAGGCAAGTCCTATTTCGTTTGCAGGAGTGGATGGAAGAACACCAGGTCCTGTCACATCTGCAGACAGGCTTTCACAAGAACGTAAGTAGTATAGACCATATTTTTCGTTTTATGACTATCTGTTGAAAGTACATCACCATCAATAAAGACCACCTGTATGTAGCTTTTATGGACATGAGGGCAGCATTAGAACTAGTAACGAGGCGCACTCTTTGGGAGGTATTGGCCCAAATGGGGATTCCATCCAATCTACTCCATCTCTTCGTTAGACTTCATACAAACACATTTGCTCAGGTCAGGTGGAGCATGCAAGGCAATCTTTCCCCCAGGATTCCTGTTAATCGCGAAGGGAATCAGGGATGCATCCTGGCCCCCCGAGCTGTTTTCCCTGTTCATGAATGGTGTAGTTGAAGTTGAAGCCTTGAATAAATGTCAGCACAATGCCCCCAAGATAGCTGGTGCACATATTCCTGTTCTGCTATTTGCAGACGACACCCTGCTGCTCTCACACACCCTAATGGACCTGCAGGTTTTGCTAAACTACTTTGTGGGGTTCAGCAGGGACTCGAAATCAATGCAGGCAAATCCAAATTCATGGCCATCAATCCTCATCGTACTTTTAGAAATAAGATGACTGTGGTGGGCTCTAGCATTGATCAGATCAGGAGTTTTGACTACCTGGGAGTTAGGCTCACTAATAAGCTTTCCTTGGACCTTCAGCTGGCAAAAAGCAATTCTACATTAGCACATAGAGCAGCCGCCATTGCTAGGAGACATAGAGCGTCAACTTTCAGAGCTGTGTCACCAGCTTTGGAGGTATATAGAGCTGTGGCCTCGGTAGGCGCATTGTATTGGCCAGAAATCTGGGGGTCGGGGACACTTTACAACTAAATATAACAGTGTCCCTACTAGCACCCCACTCATACCTTAAAGATGGGACCTGAGCCTTAAAAGGGTTGACCAAATTGCTTGTTAAAAAATCCTGACCTACTGGGTGAGAATATGAACAACCCAGTAGATGGCCCACTTTAAAGCAGCACTACAGGAGCCATTGCTACTAGACAAGCATTGTATCACACCATGCATTAAAGAAGTGAGTATTCTATGTAGAGAACTAAAACTCGGTGTGTATGGAAAGTCCCTAGCAAGTTGGGGATGAATCCGGTCAAATAGGTCAAAGACGCTTACTAGGGGCATGTTTTACAAAAAAAGGTATCCTTGATTTCTAATTATTATCGCTTAACAAGTCATCTCAATAGTACATTTGTGGGTGCAGCGTCTTCATACAGTATCTATGATGCTTGTAAATCGAATAGTATTCTTTAATAAATATCTTATGTTCAATCTTCCTGTGGCTTTTATCGATAAAATCGATAGTAAAGAATACTATTTGATATACAAGCATTACATAGCTACTCTATGAAGACGCTGCACCCACAAATGTACTATTGAGATAACATTTTATTATTTTTTAATTTAATTTGTTTGAGCAGTGCATAACAGTTGCTATGCGGAGCTTGATAAAGAGAAAGCAGATATCCTTGTTTGATAGAGATTTAAAACCACATAAATAGTCATTAAATAATACATATCGCAAGATTGCACATTTTCAATATAAAGTGCTGACAAGAAAGTGCAATTTAAAGTCAATTGAGATGACTTGTTAAGCGATAATAATTAATAATCCAGGATATCTTCTGTTAGATATTATGCATTACCATTGTATAGATTTTGCGTACACTGCCAAATGTGATGATTGAGATGTACGATTGAGGATACAAATGGTGCGATGAATGCAGGATGAATATGCACTGTATCAGTGGTTGATGCATAACAATATAGTAATGACACTGGAAGTAACTACATGTTTTTAAACAATTTTATCATGCTGATCACTAATAAAAATAATTTTTGTACTCACTATGGATGTATGCTTTTTTGAGCCTTTTGACTAGATAAGATATTACTTTGCCTGGGTTGCTGGATTTTGCTACTCTACTGCAATCTGGGAGTAAAGCAGTGTCTGGGTGCCTTACGTATATTGAAATCTGACACCTCTGAACCCATTGTATTTGCTATTGCAAGAATTTTAAATTGGGTTTGGTCTCTCAGAGCAGCTTCAATGCAGTTCTGTGCTGTAGTAACCATAAGTGTGTAATTAAGCACCTGTAGCCTAGCAACCTTTTGCCTTGGTTCAGGGCTTGTTGTTAAAATTGCAAATATCTCTTCGCTTTGGATAACATTCAGAACTTTTTCTCATATCATTACTGTATCTTTGCACACCTTTGAGAATTATTAATTATACTCATTTGGCAAATTGTTGTTACATAAAATTTGTAACTTCTGTGAGTAGTTAGAATTTTTTATTGCAATTAAGCATTTTCTCTTTATATGAATTTGTCTCTTGACACCGAGATGTATTACTTCTAGTTAGATATTTAACTTGCTGTCAGGAATTGTTATTGTCACACAACATTTTTAAACTCTGAAAGTCGTTACAATTTTATATTGCATTTTAGCACTCCTTTTTGTGTGAACTCGATCCTGGATATTGCAATGTATTATTCTTTGTTAGATATCTGACTTGTTGTCAGGAGTTGCTATGAACTTAGAGACGTGGCTTGTTCACTTTGTTTTTACATATGTATATTATTTTAATGGATGTTTTTGAGATATGTTTGTATGTATTGTACCTTTTATGGTCCTTTGTGACCGCAATAAAGGAGTTAAACATATTTAAAATGTTGGTTCAATCCGGCCCCTTTTGTCTCCTGGGAGAAACAGGGCTTTCATTCACACTTCTTGACATTTTACACACAATGAATTTGTTATGATGAGAATTGTAATGTTATTGTAGCGTGCTGCAATGACACACTATGACATGTGGTGTAGAACACTATGGTGAGTGTTCCATGGTGGCGTTTGAGATCTCAGCAGTTTATGCAGAGGTCTGGAACCTTCCGCAGGCTTGCCCGTGTGCTGTCCATATATATCTAAGAGAATAAGGAAGTTTTCATCAACACTACTTCTTCCTGTTGTTACATGTCAGCCCGTAACCCGATTTGACGACAAGCTTTGGGATTTTGCAAAGGTGACAGTAGTACATGGACAGCACCTTTATGACATTTATAATGGATCTACAGTGTGAGTAGAAGTGCTTGAGTGGCTCATGCCATCACAGGCAGCCTCCAACATGAACAGAGGAGCTGGAGCACCTTACGCTGTCGAAGCAAGAAGCAGTGCGAGAGCTAGTGCTGTGTCAGGCAGGAGGGCCCGGGTCTGCAGGCAGATTTAAGTGGTGAGACTGTTTCATTTTGTGCCATACCGCAGTGTCGCCCATCCATTTCTTTCTTTTTTTTTTTTTTTATTGTCCTCATTCACCTCAGGTATTGGTGACTTTTACCTTTGCCAAAGACCTCTATAGCTGGGGAAGACCCCAGACCCCGCCACAGAATAGTGATAGGGAGAGAAAAAAAAAAGAGGGAAAGAAGGCGCAGGCCCTAAGAACACCATTCACCTGTTAATGCATCTCTCTCAGACAACATCCGGTTTCCCAGAGGACTGCCTAGAAGAAGACTGTGGGGGGGGGGGCCCCCAGCCAGGTCAGAGAGCTCTGTAGGCATAATCATTGTACAGGGGGTACATCTCGTTACCTTAAATGCTGTACACTAAGCCACTCCCTGGCTACTGTTACCCCCTACCCAGTTATTGAAAATCTCCCAAAACTTTTTCCTCTTTTTGGACCCATCACCCAGTAAATCCATTCTGGACATATAGAACATGGATTCTAGCCATTTTGCGTGCTGTGGCGGTGCTACACTTATCCAATTTCTACAAATCTCCCTTCTAGCTAGCAACAATGCATAAAACAACAAGTTCCTAGATGCACCAGTCACACCCTCCGCAATCCCGAAAATAATTTGTTCAAGGCTTACCTTAATATGTATTCCCAGAATACCTGTAAGTGTCGATTCAACCTCATGCCAGAAGCTTTGAATCTGCGTGCATAGGAAAAACATATGTGTATCTGTCGCATTTTCTAAGCCACACTTTGCACAAGCCGCCGGTTTTCCTTTCCCCATTTTGGACAGCTTCTCTGCAGTGAAGTATGCTCTATGTAGTGAGAAGAAATGGTTCCTTTTCAAAAATGCAGGCTTAACAATAGAATAAAGAGTGCGCATTGATACTTGCCACTTATGTTGTAAGTTGCAGCTCGGCAAGCATCTACCCCAGGTATCTTCTGCCAATGTGAATTCTCCATCGAGGTTGTCCTGCAGAGCCCAATACCACAGGGATACTTCTTTCACCCCTGGAGGTTTATTAGCCAACATCTCCTCTAGTTCTGTAACAACACCCACTGGTGTTTTTCGTGCCTGCATCCAGCTCTTAAGTTGAATATATTTAAATAAGGACATTTTGCCCTTCATAAGGTCCTTCATCTCACTCCACGGGATTAACTGTCCATCTTGCGTAATCTCTCCCCACACCAAAACACCTGACTCCCTTATTTACCACGCCAGCTTATCCTTAAGGCATTCAGGAGTACCTGGGGAGTCCCATATAGGTGCATGGAATGAATAATAGTCTACTCTAAGCCGCCTACGTATCAAATACCACATTCTCGAAAAGGCTTGTAACACCTTCAGCTTAACTTTCTTGAAATATTTTGGGTCCCCAAACTTAAAGAGGAAACCATCATGTCCCCCTCTACTCTCCTTTGTCATTATAGAAAACATATGACCAATATCCGAATCATCAGAGGTACTAAAAAGCATTCTAGAATTGGAGATTTGAAAAGCCCAAGCATATAGTTGGATATCTGTTAGTGTCAAACCCCCTTTTTCCTTCCGTCTCCGCAACTTTTTCCAAGATATCCGCACACCTTTATAAGCCCAGATGAAAGAATTTATAGCCTGTTGGATTTTGTCGATCGTTAGTTTCTCAAAATGAAGTGGTATGGTGCTGAATATATAAGTTATTTTTGGCAGAATCACCATTTTTACCAGATTAACTCGTCCAAAAATCGTGAGGGGAAGATGTACCCAACTCTTCAATAGTTGAACTATTTCCTTATATATTTTTAGTAAATTGATTTCCGGGATTTTTTTAATGTCTTCAACTATTTTAATCCCCAAGTATTTCATGTCCTTTTTATGTTTAAATCATGTTTATTGGAAGGAAACATTTTGGCACTACACAGCTTACTGCCTACATCCTTTGGCCGGCAGCAGCGTTTCTAGGAGGTCGATACACAGCGCTATTGCCACAACCCGGAGGCCGGCCGCGTAGATGAGTGATCCATCTGAAAGGCTGTTTGCCCCCTCCGTTTTCTCCCAAAAAAACAAAACACCCAACAAATGAGCTATTATAATAACTATCCCCCCTCCCTGTCCCCCCCGTCCCTCCCCCCGAACCGATGTGCTGACTACTCCCAGTATTGGGCCTTATGTTCTGCAGGACCTCAGTTAGTTGTTCCATGGGCTCCCTCCTCAGCTGGCCTATCGGTGAGACGTAGAAGGCGGAGGTACTTCGGGCAAGTCACCTCATTCAGTTCCTTCGACAACAGTGCCAGAAGTGGGCTCCATATGGTGTGGAAGGATTCTGTTGAGTTTGTGAGTGTCGCCTGAATGCGTTCCATCCCCACTATGTACCAGAGTTTGTGCAACCACCCTGTGTGTGTCGGTCTGGTCTGTGTGCCCCATAGTGAAAGTATATGCTGTACCGCCGCTCCCATCGCCACCCCCATCTGCTTCCCCCTTATGGATTTCAACGGATATGTGAGTCCATTAGGCAGGCCTAGTAACGTATAAGCTGGGAATCTAGGGATTTCGGTGTCCAAGCAGCTGTCTATATCATCTGAAACCTCCCTCCAGTAATCTAGTACTTCCGTGCATTCCCATAGGATGTGTGTCAGTGTTCCTTCTTCGTCGCAGCCCCGCCAGCATGTCGGGCTACGCTCTGGGTTCCCTCGATGCAGTCGGACCGGAGTCAGGTACCAGTACGTGGCTACTTTTACAGCCGCCTCCCGGCTGGCCCCGTTCCGAGCTGTATGTGAAGCCCGATAATAGATATCTCGCCATTCCGTTTCCGTAAGATCCCTCCCAATTTCCTTAGCCCAGCGCCTCTGGCCTGCCGAGGGCGCAAATGGGGCCGAGGGTCGAAGCAGACCATATATTTCTGAGATCGTTTTTTTATCGGACGTTTTTTCACGGAGCCACCTTTCGTAGCTAGTGAGCCTCCGACCGACGAGGGGTTTCACCTCCGGTTGAAGGAGCCAGTGCCGGAGTTGAAAATATTGGAACTGCTGCGGAGCGATAATATCATAAGAGTGTTGTGCCTCGGCGAGGGACAAAAATCCCTCGAGGTTAAAAAGGTGACCTGCTGATTTGCATCCTGTGTTCCTCCATTGTGTGAAAGCTCTTTCGTTCATCCCTGGGACAAATTCCGGATTATCAAATAACGGCGTCATTGGGGAGGGGAAGGAGGTAAGGCCCTGTTTCACTGCCACTGCATCCCAAATGTTTAAAATTGTATTCGTAATCGGCGAGCCCTTTAGATTCGGGGGTCTGTCACGTTTTTTTAAAAACGGCACCTTCCATAACGAGAGTTTTGCCAGTGCCCTATCTTGAAACAGCCACTTCTTTTCTGATTCGGGCCTGCTCCATTCCACCAGGTGTCGGAGTTGGGAAGCCCTATAGTAGTCCAGGAAGTTCGGGATACCCAACCCTCCCTGGTCTAGGGGTCGATGGGATATCTCTCTACGCATCCGGGGTCGCGCTCCGGCCCAACTAAAGTGGTTGACTTCTTTCTGGAGTTGTTGGAGGGCACCCCTCGGCGGTCTGGCCTGTATGGTTTGAAATATATATAGCGCTTTGGGCAAGATGCTCATCTTAATCGCCGCGACTCGACCTAGGAGCTAGAGTGGTTGCTTGCGCCATTGTTGAAGACACCTCTGGACCTGGGAAAGGAGCCCTGCGTAATTCCGCGCAACCGTCTGTGTTACCGTGGGGGCTAATTCTATGCCCAGGTAGGTGATTGATTCCCTTGCTCGTAGGTTTCCATAAGATGGTCGATCTAGATCTGCGGCGTCTGCGTATCGACCCAGGTGTAGCAATGTAGACTTTCCCACATTAATTTTAAACCCGGAGACGCGGCCGAAGGAGGCCAGCTCTTCCAAAAAGGCTGGTACCGAACGTTCCGGCTTCTCCAACGTGGCCAGAATATCATCCGCATATAAGCTCACTGTATGGCTCTCCCCCCCAAAGGGAATCCCCCTTATGTCCGGATTATCTCTAATTTTCTGGGCGAGCGGTTCCACGTATAGTGCGAATAGGAATGGGGAAAGCGGACACCCTTGTCGTGTGCCCCTCTGAATCACTACCGGCCGTGAGGTTGTACCATTGACTCGAACCATGGCCCTAGGCTCATCATAACAGCTCGCCACCCAAGCCCTGAAGTGTTCCCCGAATCCAAAATGAGCCAGGGTGTGGTCCAGGAAGCTCCAGTTGACCCGGTCAAAGGCTTTTTCCGCGTCCACTGACAGCAGCAAAGCCTCCATCTTGGTTCGGTGCGCCTTATCAATCAAATGTAGTACCCGCTTGGTGTGATCGCTCCCCTGCCGATTATGAATAAAACCGGACTGATCCGGGTCTATAATGCCCGGTAATCGCGGTCCCAGTCGTGCCGCTAGTACTCCAGTAAACAGTTTTAGGTCGAGATTGAGAAGAGAAATCGGCCTGTAAGAGCTGCATTTTGTCTTCTCCTTTCCCGGTTTGGGGATGACGACAATGTCTGCCGCTAACATATCTGGGGGGATGGACCCACGCCCCTGGAAGGTATTGAAGAGTCGTGTTAGTATGGGGGCGATCAGTGAACAGAAGGTCTTATAGAAACCTGCGGAGTACCCGTCTGGGCCCGGTGATTTGTGTGATTTAAGGCGAGCAATGGCCCCTATCACCTCTTCTATCCGAATAGGCGCATCCAGTGCCTCGGCCTCGTTCTGATCTAAAGCCGTGGTCGATACTCCCTTGAGATAATCCTCCCCCTCGGTAGAGTCGGGTATAGACTCCCTATAAAGAGAGGAAAAAAACTCTCGGAAGGCGTCTGCTATTTCCTCATCCTTGACCACATTCACTCCCTTCTCATTTATTATTGCGGGTACCCTATCCCGTTGGACGCGGGCTCTAAGTTTGCTGGCCAGCAGACGGCCTGTTGAATCACCTCCGATATAATACGAGTGCTTGAGCCTCAGCGCCGCATACTCAGCTCTATCGGTATCAAGAGCAGCCAGCTGCGTTCTTGCCGCTCTAACCTGACGCCAAATCCTAGGGGCCCCTGTGCGACTGTGGATTCGTTCCATTTCTACTACCTGCTTTGTGAGCTTCTCCCTAACCTCTCTACGCTCTTTAGCCTCCGCCGCTGCAATAGCGATTAATTCGCCGCGTACCACTGCCTTCAGTGCCCCCCAGAGGGCCGTGATGGGGGTATCTGCGAGGTCATTGCGGGTTAAATAGTCAGTGATGCTTTTGTGTAGTGTTGTTACCACCCCGTGCCTCTGAAGCAGCGTTTCCCTTAATCGCCATCTCCCCGGGGTCCTGTGTATTGTAGGTAGAGAGAGAGTCAGTGTCACCCCATCATGGTCGGAAAGCGCCGCAGGAATTATATTTACCGTGTCCACTAATGCTGTCAGGTCCGTCGACCCTAAGAGATGGTCAAGTCTGGCATATGTTCGATGTGCGTGAGAGTAGAATGAATATTGTTTATTGTGTGGATGCTTTGTCCTCCAAATGTCCGTCAAACCCCGCTCCCGTAGCCAGTCCTTCCCTGCAGTAGAAAGTGCACCCTCCTGTCCGTAACGCTGACCGGAGCGATCTATCTCCGTGTCCATGAATAAGTTCAAGTCCCCCCCTACCACCACCATCCTGTTTTGCGTGGCGAGTGCCTCTGAGAGTGCTGTGGTAAGGAACTTCTCCTGTACCGCGTTAGGGGCGTACAGGGAGCCCACCACCAGTGGGACCCCTCCTACCCAGAATTTGTATGCCAGCAGCCGTCCTTTAATTTCTGCCACCTTCTCGCTCACCAGGCCCTGAAAGGATTTAGACACTAATATTGCCACCCCTGCTTTTTTCACCGCTGTGGAAGAAAAGAATTGCTGAGGAAAGGCTCGAGATCTCATGCGATGCCAATCTTTAGCCAGGAGGTGTGTCTCTTGCAGGAGGCAGATAGCCGCCCCCGTGTGCTCCAAATAGGATAAGATGGCCCTTCTTTTAATGGGACTATTTAACCCTTTCACATTAAGGGTGAGAATCTGGAGTTTGTGAGCCATCCCGAATGTTGAACCCTAGTAGGCGCTGAGTCTGGTAGGGCCCGCCCATCAGCTTGTTATCTAGTAAGCCTCGCCCAGCTAGGGCTAGGACCCCGATCTTCGGGAGTCCTCCCGGACCCAACCCCTTGCAGCACATCGGTTCAACCCTCCCCTTCCCCCCAACCCCCCCAACCCCCCCCCTGGCCCCGTCCTCCCCCCTCTCCTCCCCCTTCCCCCCTCCCTAACCCCAACAAGAAACCCCAAAAACCCTAACATTGTCCGTAGCCCAAGGGCCCCTTGCCCTGGTACGTGGAAAAACAACAATCGGGGCATGTGTGGACCAAGTGTTCCCGGCTCCCCGTCCCCACCTCCCCCCCAGCCTCTAATATGATAGCGTTACTGACCCCTTCCATGTTTTCAGTTCACTGTGGCGGGGCAGTATCCTTTAAGACGGCTTCCAGAGCTGCTTGCCTCTCATGCGCCATAGTGTCAGAGTCTGGTCTTGCTTCCGAAGTCGGGGAGCGTCTGCGTCCCACTCTTCGCCATCCGTCCCCCGTTGGTCGTTTCGTGGATGGGGGCAAACCTTCAGCGTCGTGGAATTCAAGGCCCAGGAGCTTGCACGTGTCCTCCACTGACCTAAGTTGATGTACCTTGCCGTTCCACTTAAAAATTAGTCTAAATGGATGCCCCCAGGAGTAGGCTATCTCTTGTTCTCTGAGGTGCCTGGTGACATCTTTGAAGGATCTCCTCTTCTGTAGCGTTATGGAGGCAAGGTCTTGATATAAAGCCACGGAGTGGCCCTGATAGATGATGGACTGTTTCAAACGTGCCTCGCGTAAGATGCGTTCCTTTAGAGGGTAGTCTGGAAGGAAGGCCAGGATGTCCGGGGGGCGCCGGGGCCCGCCGCGGCAAACCCACTCTATGCGCACGATCTATGCGGATCTCAAACTCTTGGTCCTCTCCCAGGACCTCTCGGAATAATCCCTGCAGATAGCTTGCCACATTTGTCCCTTCGGATTTCGGTGGAACCCCCGCACGCGGATGTTATTGCGTCTGGAGCGATTTTCAAGATCCTCCGCATGGGCCTGGAGGTCGATTTGTTGCTCTTTAAGTCGAATGACCTCCTGCTGGAGCTGAGCGAGTTCCTCCCCCGCTGCATGTTCTCGGTCTTCAAGCTCCGCCACCCTTTCCCCCACTGCGTCTACATCTCTTCGGATGTCCTTTACCTCTCCTGCGACTTCGCTCTTGAGCGCCTGGAAGTCTTCCCGGAGGGTGTTAAATAGCGTTTCGAGGAAGGCCCGGGTGATCGGGACCGCGTCATCTTCTGGGGCGACCCCGCTAGTTCTGACCTGGGGGATTTACTGCCTTTCTCCTCTACCACCGTATGTTTTGTGAGCATCTCCCTCACGGACCTTTCCCCTTTCTTCTTTGCCGTGGCCATCTTGCTCCTGCTTTCTCTGCAGGGCCTTGTAGGAGTCGTGGGGGTCTTCTGTGATCACGACACGATCTCTTAGCGGGGCCCAACGTCTCCTCGGCCCACTCCTTTGGGTGAGAAAAGCCAAGAGGTACCCGTCTCACCAGCCCTCCTAGGTTCCGTTCGGCTGGCGCACGTCGCAGGACTAGAGTTGAGGCCTTGCGTTTGTCCACCCCTCTTGTGTGGTCCGCCGCTCTCCTCCCCCGTCTCCGAGCAATCTGGCCTTCGTACACGATCTCGAGCCCCTGTCTCCCGGCTCTCTGGAGGGGGACGCACCTTAGCTTAGTCCCTTCGCACCCCTTGGTCGCCTTCCTACTCCTGCCTCGAGGTGTGGACCTCCGTCGCTCCTGCCTCGCTGAACGCCCCCTCTCCAGACCTAGGGGTCTCGTGCTCTTTTGGTTAGGGTGGGGGCTCCTCTGCCCGTGCCTTGCTCTCACTCCCCCGGTGACTCCCTTAACCTCAGAAGCGCCCACCGAAGGTGTATGCACCACACCCTGCTGCTCCTTGTTCCTCCGCCAGGCGGCAATCCTGGCCGGGTGTCTCTCGTCTTGTCCGTAGCTTGGGGCCCCGTACCAGCCGTCCACACCGCCTGTCTGATCTAGGCCGCTGCCCCAGGCCTCGCTTCCTCTGTGCCCTTGGGCCTGCTCCCCCCGCTCAGCGCTCCATCACCTTCAGGGGTCCCAGCCCAGCCTCACCTCCGGGTCAGCGGGCCCAGCTTCCCGTCTCCTCTTGACCGTTGTACGAGCTCCCGAGACTGCTATCGTCGGGACCCGTGAGTTGTTATCATGGGGGCCTCTCTCCCCCTGTGTGCTGTCTTCCACCTCTCCCCCCTCTCACCTTCACTAGGGGGGAGGGATCGCTCGCCACCAGCCCGGTGGCCTCCGCTTCCCGCCGCAGTTCGCTCTCCCCCGGATTCGTGGTCTGCCGGGCGTTCTACGCCGTCCACGGTTTCTCTGCCAGGTGTCCCGTGCGTCTCTCAGCGGGCCCCGGGCTGCCGAAGGCTGCTCCCCCACCCGGGCAGTGCCCCGCCGCCCGCTCTGTCGCTCGGCGGGGTGCCTCCTCCAGATGCGATACCCCCGTTTTCTTCTGGGGTCCCGCTTTCGCCCCTCCGGTCCTCCTACCTCCCTCGGCTTCGGCTCAGTCGCGATGCGGCGCCATTTTGTCCGCTCTGCTTTTCGCCGGCCGCCGCTCTCTTCAGCAGGAATCGGGAGTCGGAGCCCCTCAGTGTTGCAGCGGGCCCAGACCTTTCGCCTCCGCTTTCGCCGTTACCCCTTCCTGCGGGGTTTTGGGGCCTCAGGCACCGTGAATGGCTGGGTAGGAAGGTAAGGGACGAGGAGCCTCCGGAACTTGCAACTGTTCAAGTCGCCATCTTGGCCACGCCCCCTTCATGTCCTTTTTAACCATGTGGTTATCCATCCTCTGATTCCAAACCATGATCTCAGTTTTAGCCTCATTTATCTGGTATCCTGAAATACTGCCAAACCTTTTAGCTAGCTGGAGGACAGGTGTCAATGTAACCTCAAGATCAGAAGTGAAAATAACCAAGTCATCTGCATATAGAGCAACTTTCTTCTCCCAAGAACCCCAACGAAAGGGGGGAATGTTCGTTGCCTTTCTCAATTTCTCAGCCAATGGCTCTATATATAGATTAAACAAAAGAGGCGATAGAGGGGCCATCCATTTCTTTTGTGCTAGTCTACCCTTCCAGCGCTTATGTCCAGCATGTGAATTCACTGTTCACAGACTTTGAGGACTTAGGGGCCGATTACGATGGCGGTGAGACTGCCACCGACAGCCCGTCGGTAGCGGTCTCACCACCATCATAGTCAAGTTTCCCGCCCTCCATATTACAATGGAGGGCGGTGTGATGGCGGTCGGAAACACCGACCGCCACGCATCCGATGGGCTCCTTGAGCCCGCCGGTGCGGCGGAGGGCCTCGCATTCCCTGCAATGGTGGCGGTGCCTACCAGGCACCGCCGTAGGGATTACGATATCCCTCCCCGCCAGCCGTTTCATGGCGGTTCACCCGCCATGGAAAGGCTGCCGGAAAGGGACATTGGGGGCCCTTGATTTTGGGTGCTGGGGGGCACATATCCCTGCACCAGGTGGCAGGCACCGCGTGGTGCCTGCCACGTAGTGCAGGGATATGTTTTATGTCTATATTTTGCACTGCAGCCTTTATTGAACGCCACTTTTTTTTCCGGATTTGTATGAACAACGCATTCCATGTAAAATAAATGCAGAAAGTATCTTGTAGCGCTTCAGTAACCGCACGGTGAGGCCACGTAATAATTATTGAAGAGCGCATCCAGCTTAGAAACGGAACAAAGGCAGCGTCACAATGGTAGCGCAATGAGGCAGGGAGAGCATGGTCAGCACTCAGGATAAACAAAAGGCAGCAGCCTCGCGGGCTAACAAATGCGGGGAGAGGCTGGTTGGCACCCGTGAAACAACCGTGGTAGCTGTACAGTGCTTGAGGAAACAAAGGTAGCAGATTGTCACATGCACAATCTAACAGTCAGGCTGCACACTGGTCAAATATTAAACATGCGCGTATGCCCTAACGCGTAAAACGGCCTGAACAATAACTTAGGGGCTGATTTGAATGGCGGTCGGACTTTCACCCGACCGCCATCCTATCCGAGGTGGGACCGCCCGACAAGATGTTGGCAGTCCCACCAATGAAATTACAATGCGGCTGCCTCCAAGGCAGTCGCAGTGTCTACGTTTTGTATTGCGGCGAGTGCTGCGTGCTGCAGCACACGCAGCAGTGCAAAACATAGACATAAAACATATCCCTGCACTACGTGGCAGGAACCATGCGGTGCCTGCCACATCGTGCAGGGATATGTAGGGGGGCACCATAGGTGCCCCCAACACCCAAAATCAAGGGCCAGGGGGGGAAGGGGTGCCCGCTACGGGCCCCCAATGTCCCTTTCCGGCAGCCTTTCCATGGCAGGTGAACCGTCATGGAACGGCTGGTGGGGAGGGACATCGTAATCGTTACGGAGGTGCTCTCAAAATACCCAATCCAATCCTAACCTTATCAAGGAAGCAACTAGTGACAACTCGACCCTCTCTCTCACTGATTTATACTCTGCTTATCGAGAATACCATGCACACGATGGATCACATCTCAACGCCCCCTCTCTCCCCTCTCGGAACCCTATGTCCACAATCGACTTATAAGAACGACTTACTCACTTGGAAAATCATCTCGATAACATAATGCAGGGCATTGGCAATATCCTTAAGATTCTCAAAACTCATCTGAATCTGGCCCAAAGTCCACACCTCCCCTACCCCTCTATTTTCAGTCACCCTATAAGAAAGGCCAATATCCAGCCTCAATGCAAGCTGACAGTCCCGCTCATTAACCAAGCTCGCAGACCTAAAAAATCTAGCCTTGAGATGTCATTGAGTGACTCCACAAACTTAGCCAAATGGGAATCAGGAGAGACCTCAACCCCTCAAGAATTTCTAGACCACCAACACACTACGTCACTATCCCCCTGTCCCGCTAAAAAACTCAACACCACCAGTAATATCAACTGCATGCTCGTAAAATGCAGATCAGCTACCAAACATGCAACGGATCTAGTTGAAGCTATCCTGAACCACGACATTGACATTGCATTCATCACTGAAACATGACTAAATGACTCCTCGTACCCAATCCTGGACCTTTTATTCCCTCCCGGCTTCTCTAGCATCAAGAAAGATAGGGAGGATTGCCTCGGGTGGCTTAGCTATCATCCACAAGAATAGTATACACATGATCGAAACAGATACATTTTCCTACCCCACATTTGAATACTTCAGATCGAACATAAGGATGAAGAACACCATAACAATAAAATGCCACCTACTCTATCATCCACCAGGAAATGCGCTCTCCTTCGGCGAAAACACCTAACAGAACTGAAAATACACTGCTCACTCTTCAATGATAATACATAATCCTAGGTGACTTCAGTCTTCATTGGAATGATGAGAAAAACCCAATAATCAAATCCCTTCATGAACTCCTACTCAGCAAAGATCTTACCCAACTATGGAAAGGCCAAACACATAGTACAGGCGCAACCCGTGACGCCATCATTGCCCATAACGAAGCAGTAAGCATTAACAGCATCCTTCCAATTAACTGGTCTGATCACCACATCGTTCTGTTCCAACTCAATAACATGAAAATTCCCCTTATTCGCTCTCAGAAAATTAGCCAATGGGCTCGCAACTTTAGTCAGATTCCTCTGACTGATCTGGAAGATAGTATGATTACACTACTTAAAAAACAGACAACCTTACAACAGAGGAACTCACAGTACACTAAAACACAACAACTTCAGCCATCCTTAACCAGTTAGCTCCTTGGAAGCTAAAAACAAAAAACAAAATGCTCCCTCGAGATCTTGGTTCAACAAAGACCTGAACTCTGAAAGAAGACAACTCAGAGCTGCTGAAAGACTCTGGAGAACATAACTCACCTGCAACATCTCAGAACGTAACACAGAAATTACAAAAACCACACAATGAAAGAAAAATCTGCTTTCTTCCGCAAATCGCTGGACTAAGCAAAAAACCGCCCCAAAGAACTGTTCAGCACCATTAAACAACAAACCTCAAAACCAGCAGGAGATAATCCGCATGTCACTAAAGAACGCTGTGACAATTTCTCAAAATTCTTCAATGACAAACTCACGAAGATTGAACTCTCCCTAGAGCACCACACTCGGACATCCACAGGAATCTCTCCCATCACCAAGGAGGGAATCCACACACCAGTGATCTTCTTTAACTTACAAAGAGCTGCTCCTTTACGTGAGCCCTCATACTGCACTATAATCCCAGAACCCCTCACTTCCTACAGGAGCTTGAAGACATTCTCTCTTCAGTATCTACATAGAGCCCCTCAGCATCATACTCAAACAAGCCAACATCCCATACCACCTCTACAAAGACAACACTCAGCTCTACTTAGAAATATCCTCCATAGAGGACTCACAACAATTAAAGTCCATTCTCTCAGAAGTCCAAACTGGTTATCAAACACCCATCTGAAACTCAATCAAGACAAGACAGAAATCATTCTCCTATCCAACAACGGTCAGTCCACCCAGGTCTAAGAATGGCTAAACACTATTGATGCTTTTAATTGCAAATTGACTTTGGCTGACTCTGTCAAGTCGCTAGGTATCACCCTGGACCCGAGCCTAAGCATGAACCCACACATAAAGAATACTGCTAAGAGTGCATTCTACAATCTAAAACTCCTACACAAAACCAAATCAAGCCCTTCCTCCCTCTGAATGATCTAAAAATTGCTACCCAAGCGATGAGTCTCTCAAGAATAAACTACGTAAACACCACCCTCACTGGCACCGCAAAGTCACACTTTGCTTCATTAAGAGCCAATCTAGATTCAGCAGCTAAGTCAAGAGACACAAACACATCTCCCCTCCTGAATAATCCTAAGTGGCGCCCGGTCGAAGCCTGTTGCTGCTTCAAAAATGCCTGCCTCACCCACAAAGCCCTCCACACAGGTAAACCAGCCTAACTTGCATCCAAACTCACAAAGGCAGGCCAATTGAGAACTTTAAGCAGCTCCAACACTCTATTTCTCATCCCTCCCAAAAAACATAAGCAAAAAGGCCAGCACGCTCTTTTTTGGGCAGTGCTCCTAAAATCTCAAACTCCCTCCCAGTACATATCCAAACAAACCCCTCCTTCATGAGCTTCAAAAGACAATTAAACGATCTTCTCATCAATCGGCACCTTAATCCTGAGGGCTTCAACACCTAGTGTTGCGGGGATTCTGCACATATACAGAGCTATGCACAGGATAATAGGACCTCGGTGTATAGTGGTGAACCAACCATGCACCTTAGTACCCACAATCCCAATCCGACTAGCTTTAGCGTCTCATTCGTTCTCCGTACTACCGCGAAGCTACCAATGATTAGACAACCCAGAACACGGTCTCTCTCAGGACTCGTGGGAGCAAGAACACTCTTTCATCACTCACTCATACTTGTCCACAACGTGCGTAATAAGAGACACAGTATAGTTTAAAATGTTTATTTCAACTATCGTGCTCTAAGATAAAGTACACGTGCCAGTACTATCAGCATAATGCATAATGATAAAATAATAAGCATGGTTACAATTCCATAGAATACAAACGGGGACAGCATTTTATAAAGACAGTGGATATAGGGCTAAATGGCCTTACCACCCTCCCCGTGCTATTAACTAGTTTATTATAAAAATAGAAGACCTCTGGGCTTTGTCAGGCGGACCCCCATACCTCAATATCTAGATGCAAGGTTTACATCATCAGACAAGCACAGCTCTTTTCCCAGGAAAGGTTTTTCTCCAAGTCCCACTAACAGGGAGCTCACAATATTAAAAGCACACGAATTTCTCCAATGTAGCTGTACTGCGTGTTATGTCTAAGTGCGAGGGGCTGACCAGATCAGCAATAACAAGGGATGTTGTTTTTCGACCTTGTACATGGTGTGCAGACGAAACCCACAGGGAACATGAGTAAAGGTGAAAGGCAAAAAGGCAGACAGTTCTAATATAGCCGGGCACTAGCAGAGTCTGGAAAAACAAAGTCACAGAGTAACGTGTGCAAAAAAGGCATCATGGCAGCCGAGCCTAAGCTAACTTAGCAATGTAGACAATGAGGCCACAAACCACACTACACCCTCCCCTGGTCAGTCAATAGGTCAAGACATAGGACGAAAACAGAGTTCAAATAGATGGAGCAGAATGTAAACGTCTATTTGCGAAAAGTTCCCATGAAGGACAGTGAATAAAAAAAGTTCAGGACAAAAAAATCCAGATAGGGCCAGAAATTAGAGCGTTAAAAAAATAAAACAATCCAGAAATGCAGTTCGCTGAAAGCGAAGGCCCCTAATCCAATAGAGTGTATGTGCAGAAAACTGCCACACCTTCCAAGAGGACATCATTGGTATCGTCTGGAAAAAGAGATGCCATCCAGTTCAACAAATCAAAACTGTATTCATGCTCCTCATAATAGGGAGCAGTGATCACCATTGCGGGACAACTTGCGTGATACTCAATATAACTTCGTTGTAGGAGATTCTGAGCAGCCGCCCAGATATCCCATTGCGCCAAAACTCCAAGTGCAGCCGCACGCGCCGTCAATCCAGTGCCGGAACATTC
Organism: Calotriton arnoldi; assembly: GCA_963921515.1. Classification (NCBI taxonomy): domain Eukaryota; kingdom Metazoa; phylum Chordata; class Amphibia; order Caudata; family Salamandridae; genus Calotriton; species Calotriton arnoldi. The sequence continues at coordinate 26,056 of CAWUFW010024815.1, read as the reverse complement.
CTGTTCATGGGCCACTAAGGGGCCCATCAACTGGCCAAAATCCGGGTCCGACTGAGACGTATTGGAGAGGCAAATATCCAAGGACCAAGAGAAAGGACATCGTAAGCAAGACATCACAGGTTGCACGCAAGTGAAATACGCAAAGCGAAAAGAAAGTTTATAGGACACACCGAGTGTCGCCAATGGTAGGATGCCGATGCTGAGGAGCATGCGTTCACGGAGCATCCGGAGTCGACCTTGGTCGAGCAGGCCCCCAGGACGTGCAGCAATTGCGCAGCAAACAAATTAAAAGTAATATTCCAGCAGCTAAGGCTAGGAGCAATGGGAAGCCGCCAAAGACGCTGGAAAAAATAGAATGAATAAAAGCCGGAATTACACCAAATATAGTTTGAAAGGAGGTATCAAGGCCAGAGCCCACAACTTTAAAAAAGTGCACAAGACCTTCGGTATTAGAAGCATTGAAAACGGGGTGAATCAGTTCACCGAAATGTCGTGGGAGGTTTGTGTTCAAAAGAGCCTGTATCTCACTGTGGGTACTAGCCACCTGGAGCACGAAGGTCTCCCGTGCAGAAGTGATCATAACCTCCTGGTTCAATAATAGCGCCTTTATTCTGCTCAATTTATTGAAATCCGCCTTCAAAGTGGGTATGGAAGGCCAAATGGAACTATCTATCATGTCGTGCGGGGTGGAAAAAGCACATTTTTGCAGCACACAACACGGTGGGAAACTGTTACAATGTAGGGGATGCCGGCCTGCATTCCACAGCAGTCTTGATTATTCAGAACCAGATAGCTGCCATTTGCAAGCACAGTGAAAGTAGGTGATATAACAGGAGCCGGAATGCCCTTCAAAACACAAGCAAGATTCGGAGCTGAAACATTACAAGCCCCGTGCAATTTAATGGTTTTACAAATTAGGCAATGACCCACTGTAGAATCGCAAGACTCTCCTGTGAGAAAAACCTCTTTTCCGTCCCTAAGGCATCTGTACATGAAAGGCAGGGACCAAAGTTCATGCAAGAAGGCACTGCCTAAAGGCTGAAAACGGCCAACAGGATAATGCTTCATGCATGAACTGAACTCAAATAAAGAAAAAGGCAAAGCGATAACCCCGTGAACTAGCCACACCGCAGAGTCCAACTCCGCCACAGAGAATGGTAACAGCTCTATCTTTTCGATATGTAAGAGAGTGTATGGTGCATCTTTCATGGACATGAATTGCTGTTTCTCAGTTAAATTGAACGGCAAGAATAAGGCAGACGTGTTTAAAAAATGCCAAGGAACTTTACCCATTTTCAGTGTTTGCAAAGTCCATGCAAACTGCATTACTGAACGCAATTGATTTTGACCATGATATAACACAGACACATCATCTTGTACAATATCAACAACAGATGAAACAATATTCTCCAATGTGTAAATGCAGGAAGACAGGGTATTAATGCTATTGTCAACAACAGCAAGCACTTTTTCTAGATTTGCCTGATCGATTTCCCGTAGACGGGAAGCAGCTTCAATTTGCGAAAGCTTCCAGAGTTCATTGTAAGTTTCATAAATGAACCTTTTAGGTCGAGGACCACGAGGCCCTAGAACAAAATCGGACAGATCAATGTCGCCTGATAGGAGTGATAAATGTTGTTTCACAGAATCTAATGAAGAGTGCTGCAACGACTGTTTACACAATTTACCAACAGAATAAGTTGTAACAGTACGAGAGTCAGAAAACCTTGGATCTGGCCTATCCTGTTTGTAACCAGGAGCAGAGTTATGAAAACGCAGTTGGCAGGTGTTTGATGCAACGGGCCAAGCCAACCAGGGTGACTGGACAAACGCTGAGATATTAAACGAATTGTTTTGAAACAAAGCTTGCAGATCGGCAAGGGAAATATTAAAATGCTAGCTGTCGTTGGGAGTGGAAGACAATACGGGAATGGAGGGTGCATTCAACTGTTTGGAAGTAGCCAAACCCCAACAGGTTGTTTGATAGATAGTACGATTTAAAAATAAAATCTGGGCCGGGATAAGGCAAGCACGGTGTAAGGCTTCCGTACCGTGTACCTGCCATGATTTGGTGCCCCAAATAGATTTTAAGTCAATGGTGTCCTGCCAGTGCTCATAACCACCCACGGCTAATGTGTTCAAAAAGGAACTCGAATATAGCAATTTGGTGTGGGTCAACATGACCTTCTGAGTGGACGAAGTGTTCAATCTAAAATAATAGGACCCAGGGTTCGATCTATCAAAGTCTGTAAAATAAGTAAATTTACTTTTAAGTGTTTGGGAGCTACCGGGCAAAGGGGCCGGACAATGTTCCCATTGGGTGTAATTAAAAGTACCCCGAAGCGTACTTGGTTTATGGAGAAAATGGTTGCCCCAATGCTGGTAACAATATAAATCAGCATAACTTGCAGAATTTAAGTACAAATCCTCAGCATTAAAAGCAGCATAATATTTCAAATCAGAGAATAACGATTCAACGGCATGCACATCCCAATCGTCAGAAAGAATATTACTTTTCACCACATCACCCATAGAAACACGGAGGACATTCAGTACATTAATAATCTCGGTTGGTCCATGAATTTGGAAATTTACAGCATCCCATACGATGCCATCAGCCACGGGGAAAGCGGAAATGTTCACAAATGTGTGGTCACTCTTCATGTTGTGAGATGAAGAATGCGGAGCCAAAGTTCCAGCGACACAGTTAACTGCAGAGCTTTCAGGTAAATAATGACCATTAATGAGCAAAAAAAAACTGTCACAAAGCCAATGGACATGAACAGAAAAATCAGGAACAGTACCAACCAGATGTATGTCCATGGTGGGACCAAAAAATTGTCTCTGAACCAGGATATAAAAATACTGAAGCTGGACGGAATAAGTGATGAGGTGAAAGCCGAATCAAAGTCAAAACGGGTTGGGCTCAGTGGTGTTGTAGGTAAATGAGCCACCGACTCGTTGGTGGGGTATGCATACTCGGTCTCCTCGTTGCAGGAGGAAGCCGGGAAGTTGAGCAGGCAATCAGGCAAATCGACCATCTCAATGGCAACATCAGTGTCTGTGTAAGATGGAGGGCCACAAACAGGAGTCCGTGAAATGGCAGGACATGATACCGCAGGTGTCACGCTATTCAGGATCGGCCAGACGTTGTAACTTGACATTGTCCACTGAGATGTATCTGTTGCCTTTGCAACCAGGAAGCTGACTGTACGAGTACCCTTCAAGCCAAGGACAGGAACCGGTGCACGATAAGAGGGGCCAAATTCCTTTTTGTTCTCCACCTTCTCTCGGACCAGTTCTCCAACCTTCGGAAGCCAGCCGGCAACCGGAATCTGCAACGCAGCGTCAGTGGCTGAAGGCAAGTGTTCGTTTGCAAGTTTGTCACGGGTCTCTTGTAAGTCCTACAACATAGTAGAATGATTATCTACGTCAAAGATTGCGGCAGTCGCCGCCATGTCTAGACCATCAAGGTCAGGCACAAACATTTGTATGCCAAAGAGCATTTCGTATGGGGTCCGCCCACCCAGAGATCTTCTAGGGAGATTATTAAGTGCACGTTGCACGCTATACAAGTGGGCCAGCCAGTTCCTGCCAGTACCTAAGACCCTAGCTGTCAAGGATTGCTTTAAGTCACGGTTCATTCGCTCCACAATTGAATTACCCTCAGGTCTATATGGAGACGAAAATTGCACCCGCACCCCCAGTGACCTCATAGCGTCCTTGTACGCTTTAGAGGTTAACACTGGACCTTGGTCAGAATGGAAGGTGCCGCAGGCAAAAATTCCCACAAAGACACGCAAATCCCTGATGACATTTCGAGCGTCAGCACTGCGTTGTGGCCAGACCCAGATGAAACGTGTGCACGAGTCCACTGCAACTAAGATGTATTTATATGCAGTGTCAGAAGAAAACGGACCGCAGTGATCCAGGTAAACACACCCAAAAGGTTTGTTAGAAATGCAGAGCTGTGTTTGAGGTGGTTGTGTAACCGTTGAAGGCTTAATTTGCTGACAAACGTCACAAGAAAGCACATAAGTACGGGTCTGTTTATATAAACTTCGCCACCAGTAACGCTGCTGCAAGATGGAAACAGTCGCAGACACGCCAGCATGGGCTGAAGCCAAGCCTTCGTGTGCGGCCGTTACCAAGGAAAGTCTGCTGTCCGCGTTGGGAATCAGCCGATCACCAACGTCTGGAATTCTTACGTAAGGAACCTGTTCGGGACTTAAGTGATAAGAGTACTTGGAAGGGAAACCCCGTGGGTAATTAGCACCTTCCTTTGTTGCAGCGATAGCTGCCAAAATCTCATTATCTACTTTTGTCATGGATCTTGTAACTGCTGCTACTGAGCACGTGGCTACTGCTGATTTGGCAGCTTCATCTGCCAAACTGTTACCGACAGCGTGTGCGCCCACACGCTGGTGGCCAAGAGTGTGAATCACCTGTGTGAGAGGCAGATGTTGTTTAAGATCTGCCACTCGAACCCAAAGCATTTTATGCTTAATTGTGCTGCCTTTAGCATCTCTATAGTCGTTTTGAGACCAAAAGAATAGGTTGTCATTAAAGGATTGAACACAGTAGTAAGAGTCGCATACAATAAGCGTCGTCACGTCTGGATTCGCGAACTCAAGTGCAAGCACCAAAGCACGCAGCTCGGCCAATTGGGCAGTACTGTCCCCTAGTGCCTGTGTGTGCACTACACTCGACTTGAACTCACCGTTCACCATAGTACCTGCAACAATAGCACATGCTGCGGAATAAGCATGCTTAGAACCCGTGGCCGGTTGCGCCGAACCATCGGTGTAAATGATACATTTGTACTCCTCAAGCGGCAGCAAAGACAGAGGAGGAGGATGAACAAATTCATACTGTAAGAACTCCTGTGTCTGAAGAGAGGAATCAAAGATAAAAGTGACATCCGGGGACGTCAGAGATGTAGCCCATTGAATCCAACGGGGGTGCAAAGCCTTAGAGTTCGGTACACTTGCCTTCGTCACTGCCTCAAGGGCAGGATATGGTGTTACCACCAATATGCGTTTTCCCTGTGCCAGTGCGCGTTCCTTAAGAATCGCCATTTGCACTGCAGTCAAAACTTTCTCCACAGAGGAAAAGCGCAACTCCGCTGAAGTGTAAAGATGCGACTTGTATGCAATAGGTACGGTGTCACCTTCGTTAAAGGTTAAGTACGTGAAACCCACTGCCCCTGGTACTATTCTAATCACCAGGTTTATGTGGTTATCACGAGTCAACAAGAACCTAGATTCAAGTAGATCAGACTGCAAAGAGTGCAGTATAGAGGAATGCTCAGGAAGCCAGCATGACTTCGAAAAGTTAGGCTGTATCAAGGCATATAGAGGCTTGATACGCTGGGCATATTCGGGAATGTAAGTACGCCCGAAGTTTAGAAATCCCAGTAATGACTGAAGCTTCTTCAGGGTGGTCGGAGGCGCAAGAGTGCGCACTTCTCCAAGAAATGGGGAGCTAAGCCCCTACCTTCATTGTTGAGCTCATAGCCCAAAAACAAAACGGTGAATTCAGCGATGTGAGATTTGGCAAAATTAAATTTGTATCCTAAGACCGCAAATTCAAGAATAATGCGGTCCACACGGGAAAGATGCGGCCATAATTGGTCGTCTGTCAGATAGATATCGTCGATGTACGAACACGCATCTGGGTCTATGCTGTCCAACAAAGAGACAACACGGGTGGCGAAGACACCCGGGCTGTTCTTGTAGCCCATGGGCAAACGCCGAAATTTATAATGTTTTCCACCAGAAGTGAAAGCGCTCCATTGGCTGCACTCCGGGGACAAATTGTGCGTGTAAAATCCATTAGATAGGTCAAGTGTCGTTTTATATTTTTTACGAACAAGACTGTCTACAAGCGCAAAACTGTGGGTATTTTGTACCGCGAAGGTCTGACAATGAGAGTTCAAATGTCGGTAATCCAAAACTAAACGGTACGACCCATCGGGTTTAGAAACCGCAAAAAGGGGATTATTCATTGGTGATACGCATGTTTCAATCACTCCTTGATATTCTAACTGTGTCAGAATGTCTGAAACGGGACCTTTAGCTTCCCGCCGGAGGGGATATTGGGCTTGAGGCTGTGGCAGAGACCGCAATGGTATTTCATGGGAGGGTGAATCCTCATCCCAGCCCACGTGATTACGGTACAGTGCCGGGGCCTGGGCCACAGCCCATTCAGCTGCGAGAGCCTCCGCTTTGTCCTTGGGGACATGACGAGAAAAGCTCGGAAGGATGACCTCCTCCCCTCTACGGGCAGCAAGTACGAATGGGGGCGGCCAATCCGCCTCCACTAACAAAATGTCGTAAGAAGAGGTCAGATTTTCCCAAAAAATCCCTTTAATAACACGCTCAATGTCACCTTCAATTTGAATGACAATATTAAATAGTCTGTCAGGTGGTGCCACTCGGGTGTCAGCTGTCTCGACAGTAATGAATGTATCAGTTGCTGTCGCCTCCACATGAGGACGCAGTGCCTCCCGCACTATGGTAACTTCCGCGGCGCTGTCTAGCAGCGTCACTGCCCACGTCCAATTCAGGAGTCTCGTTCTCACCGTCTGTGGCATACCTCGCTGTTAATGCTGCAACTTTTTTCTTCTGAAACTGTGGGCGAGGACGTTGAAATTCTTCTGGTTTCCCTCGGCCTGGTTGTCGAGGTTGGTCTCGTCCCTGTGGGGCCTCATGACCCCTACCTCTATCCTGGTGATCTCCTCCACCCGTCTGGGAGGTCGATGGTGCCTGTGGAGAATGAGGAGAACGCGGGTCAGGGACTTGAAATATATCTGGAGATTTAATTCTCGCTCGGTCGCGCAAATCATAAGTGCGTTCAGAAGATATGGAAACCGGGGATGCGGCACGCGACCCTGGTTTTGATTGTTGCTTTCCTTGTTTTTTCAACCTCCAGCTCTTTTTAGTAAAGAACGGTTTCTCATCTTTCTCAGACTGAGTTTTTTGTTGTGGGTTTGATTGAGTTTGCGTTTTATCAAAAGGCTTAACCCCCAGACTATTGCGGCCAATGGTTTAAAAGCCTGTACAATAATTTTCGGTAATTCGCGTGGCTTGTCCGGCTCCGGGACCAAAGCCAAAGCATTAGCGACTTGAAAGTTGACTGCATCACCCTTTACGTTCGCAAGGATTAGATCAGCCACCACATCGAACACTCCTACCAGTCTCATCCCCAATTCCACAGCCGCTTCAGGGCCATGTTCATCCTGCACTCGTTTAATTACAGAGGGGAGAACTGTCATGGAAGGAGTGCCAAAACACTTCGCATACACTGCTGCGAATACCTTGCCCCAGTTGTTGCATTCTGCCAACTCGGGAATTAAGTCTTTCGGCAAGCTAATCGTCAAAATCCTGTGTTTGTCCACAGGAGAAGTGTTTGGAAAAACTGCCTCCAGCTTGTCAAATTTTTCTGCAAGCCAATAAGGCAAATCATCTTTATTTTGCGGGCGCTTGCCCATCACCGAATTAACCATGACGGGACTTATGGTTACACCACCCGGTCCAGCTGGATGCGCCACAACTCCAGGAGGGGCTCCCTGGACGTTGCCTGTAACATATTGTACCAAAGCTCTGTGCACGCGGATTAAAGACGCATGCAAAATGCGCAGTTCATCTACTGGAACCGCTAAATGTCGTGGATGTGGGGTATACCCGGCCAAAACAGGCCAAGTGGCCCCATCTATCGATAAGGGGCCTAAACGAATCGGGGTGACCGGATGTGGGAGGGCGCCATTAAACCAAACACGGTGTTGCCACGCCGTGAGCGGTACTTCCAGAGCCTGATAAGACCGATAAACGTTGGGTAGGGCAGTGTGGGTGTAAGCGTGAAACAAATTGTCAGCTCCCTCCACCGCCGGGAAAGTGACCCATGAGTAAAACACCTCAAAGTGGTAAGCCGGATCAGCCTGCACCACAAAGAGCGACACCCGCGTCGGGCACTCCATAAGCCAGTAAATGAGCCCGGAGCGCAGCGCGGCTATGTGCCGGTATATTTACATCCGCCATTAAGACTAAGAATGTTCGACAACCTAGTATGAGGCAGCGCAATATAGGGTTAACATAAACACCTTTTAATAACTTCAAGCTTGAAAGAACCTATAAAACCATCAATATAGGAGGTAACACCCTCAGATACGTTTCCGGAAACATAAGTGAAGGGAATTGTGGACAAGCACAAATACTACTCAAGCGTCTCGCAGATAAGAAGCCCCACGTTGGGTGCCATGTTGCGGGGATTCTGCACATATACAGAGCTATGCACAGGATAATAGGACCTCGGTGTATAGTGGTGAACCAACCATGCACCTTAGTACCCACAATCCCAATCCGACTAGCTTTAGCGTCTCATTCGTCCTCCGTACTACCGCGAAGCTACCAATGATTAGACAACCCAGAACACGGTCTCTCTCAGGACTCGTGGGAGCAAGAACACTCTTTCATCACTCACTCATACTTGTCCACAACGTGCATAATAAGAGACACAGTATAGTTTAAAATGTTTATTTCAACTATCGTGCTCTAAGATAAAGTACACGTGCCAGTACTATCAGCATAATGCATAATGATAAAATAATAAGCATGGTTACAATTCCATAGAATACAAACGGGGACAGCATTTTATAAAGACAGTGGATATAGGGCTAAATGGCCTTACCACCCTCCCCGTGCTATTAACTAGTTTATTATAATAAATAATAAAATAGAAGACCTCTGGGCTTTGTCAGGCGGACCCCCATACCTCAATATCTAGATGGAAGGTTTACATCATCAGACAAGCACAGCTCTTCTCCCTGGAAAGGTTTTTCTCCAAGTCCCACTAACAGGGAGCTCACAATATTAAAAGTACACAAATTTTTCCAATGCAGCTGTACTGCGTGTTATGTCTAAGTGCGAGGGGCTGACCAGATCAGCAATAACAAGGGACGTTGTTTTTCGACCTTGTACATGGTGTGCAGACGAAACCCACAGGGAACATGAGTAAAGGTGAAAGGCAAAAAGGCAGACAGTTCTAATATAGCCGGGCACTAGCAGAGTCTGGAAAAACAAAGTCACAGAGTAACGTGTGCAAAAAAGGCATCATGGCAGCCAGGCCTAAGCTAACTTAGCAATGTAGACAATGAGGCCACAAACCACACTACACTAGCTCTCAACGAGAATCTCTTCCTCGAACGGTATATTACTTGTATTGTTTCTCTCTAGGCAATGCTCTGATCCAACTCTCTACAAGTCTGCCGTTTTTTTTAACTCTCTGTTTGCAAACACTGCCATAACAGTGTCTATAAAGTGCTCTGATACCCCATGGGTCTAGCCAGCGCTATATAAAACTCTTTAAATAAAAACTAAATAAATTAAATAAAATGGCAGTGGGATCTGTTCCATTGACTCAGTCACAGCAGAAGAAAGTACTGGTGGAGGAAAGAGGTGGACGTGCCTGTAAAGTAACAGGGAGAGCCGTGCCAAGGGTCTGGCTTAGCTCTAGGAGACTCTACACCAGTGGTCTTCAAACATTTTAATGCTGTGCCCGTTCCCCGGTGGAAACAAAATCATCTGGGACACCCTTCGAATTTTCCCCAAGTATTCTCTTAAATTAGCAATGTTTAAATATGACTGGACTTATTTAAACATTGCAGTTAAGTTATGTTACCATTTTAAAAATGCAATCAAATACCTGATTGCCATACATACAATTCTGGTCAGGCAGGCCTTACTAATGTGTAAAAGTAAAACACAGTGTGATTATTAGAAATGAGGGTGGGAGTTTTGAAGAATATTTGGCGTCCCTTACCTTTTGATACATACAATCAGCTAGGATATAAATGACAAAAGATTAGTGATGGCCCATTACAGAGAGACTTACTGCCAGTCATTTTTTTCAGCTTAAAATAAAGCACTGTTATCAGCATAATGCTTCTTTTGGCCAGAGCCTGGTGCCCCCCTGGGATCACTTGAGCCCCCCCCCCCATGGGGGCCTATCCTCCAATTTGAAGACACCTGCCCTTCACAAATCGAGCCTTGACCAATGTAATTGGCATGTAATCCGTTCAAGAATAATTATAAACGAATATCCAAGTTCCTTCAAAATTCAAACAAATGTATTTGTTTAACACAGGATTCTCCAACGAGTAGCTCATGAGCAACTAGTAGCACTCCAGGTACCTATAAGTAGCTCTCCTATGTACAACCCAGGCTACTAAATTAGAAGCTTTTACTTGGTTGAATTAATATATGTATACCAAAATTTAGAGTGCATAGTTGAGACAAAAATGTATTATTTTCAGAACTCATAAGCTGATATAGGGAGAAAAATGGCTGAAATTCGAAAATATATTGAAAGCTGATATTTGAGTGATAAATTATGTGCCTTTGGGAAGACTTTTAACAAATATTACCTTGGTGACAGAGGCACTGCATCTATGGTTGCTATGTACTACCCATGCAGAGGCATTGCTTATTGACAAATGTTTTTATACATTACTGTTTGCAACCATGCCTGATGCACTGAGGTGATCGCTGGTAGTATTCTTGCATATGGTGGCTACTAATGTAATCTTGCCTGATGTAGTCACTATTACAACACTAATAATATGAATAGCTCTTCATGAGTTCCATTGAACATAAGTAGCTCATATTAAAGAAAAGGTTGGAGACTCCTGGTTTAACACATCGGAAGGGCTTCACTTTAGTACATCAGATTATATCCCCACTTTGAGAGGTATTTACTAAAAGTGATAGTTTTAAAACATGAATTTGAAAACATTCCTGCACCCCCGACAACAATGCCATTAGAGGCAAGTCATTTGTTGTGTATACTGTATATGTGGCCTAAATGCTTGTAGACTGAGCGACATTATAGCATAATAAATCCAACCTGAGTTTTTTTTTACAGCGCATTTTTTACAGCGCACATCCTGAACTCATGTATTTGAAGGTGCACTCATATATGATGGGGATTGAAAAGAAGGCTTGGACTGTTCTGACTGGAGCAGGGACAAGACTGATTTGCATGTAGCGGGGTCCATTCTGAGGTGACATGGTGTGCAACATAACAATGGATTGGGATACGGCCCGAGTAATTACCAGTGGCAGAGGTTAATTCAAGCATTCAATCCATCACTTTTTTGTATAGTTTAGTGTGCCGCCCTAAGTACGACGGGTATGGCAGATGTGGGTTCCGTGTACACTGTGTCACTGAAACCAAGCTGTACCCGGCTGATGAACCCATAACTAGGGCGAACTCTGTCTTGGGTTGCTTGTGTTCCAGTTCAGGGAGGATCCATCACTTGTTTGTATACTTTTCAATGTCCTGGAGGGTAGCATCAAACAAACAACTGACGACATGTTCTAATATGATAATGCTTGCTTATCCAACAGTTACATTTTAGCAGGTTAAGTTAATTGTGCGGGGAGGGGAGGCTGGGGGGGCTAGCCAACCTTTTTTGATTTAAGGCATGGCGCAGCATATACAATTTTAACCACTGTCCTAAAGCATGCCTTGACTCCCCGATCACACTACTCCATAGTGAATTAAGAACCATATAGAAATACTTGGTACCCAATAAGCAATGCAGTACTATCTCAAGACCATGCGAAATCAGTTGCAAAGATAGTGAATCATTTTAAGGAGTGGATATTGTAATGTCCAGATTTAATTAAGTGCGGAGAACCTTTCGTGAGGTGTGCCTCGGTTAAAACATGTATACTTAAAAAGTATTAGCTGTGACTCGCACTTGAGGTTATTCTATAGTATCACTGCGTTTACTTACTACCACCTGTTAGAGAAGCTGTAGCTGCTTGATCAGTGTGCCGATGGGGGGGGGGGGGGTCAAGAATGTAGGAGCCATTGGTTAATCAATTTGTTTATATTAATAACTGAGGGGCAGCAGTGGCAAGTGACACAGTCCACCATGTATGCTGTCAAAGAACCACTGATTGCCCGGGCCCCGTAGCAAGGTTTTATAATGTGTATGCATAGGTGCGTGCTGTTTGTTGGCTAGGTACACGGTTGCGTACCAGTGTGTTGTTTGTGTGTGCATGTATGCGTACATGCCTATGTCCGTGGATGTCTGTTTGTATGTTGCTGTGTGCATGGTTGACTGACAGCTTGTTTTCCTTGTGTGCATGCATGTCTGTACATGTGTTCCCCTGTTAGAGCATGTTAATGTATATGTGTCCCTCTCTTGCAGGAAGTGAGCACGTGCATGCACTATACAAGGCCTAACAACTTCGAATTTGTCACCGATTATTTTCATTTAATTTAGTGCTTATATATCATTTGTACTTGTTTGTGCTTTTCCAAACCTTGTTCACAATACACTTTAGAAATCAAGAATAATACCTCGAGTTTTAAGAGATCTTTGATTGATAGTGTTTGTTTATATTTAACCACACTTTTTTTATTCCGTAGTTTATTATTGTGATTAACCTTAAAGCATCATGAATGAAACCCGATGCGAGTCCTTGTTTTTCACCTCTTTGCCCGATCTACGAACATTGTGCGCGGTCAAGATCTTCTTGAGTCCAGATATCGAAAAATCGAGTTTAAGGGACGCTCAGATAAAACTCTGCAGGTAAAATATTGTTACACATACATCAGATGTGCTCTCACTACTGAATTGTAGGAACATGATGCCATCTGTTGGCGAAAACTAAACTGCTTCTTAGTTTTCTGTAACCAAAAAGATAACATTTCCGCATGGCTAGTGTGCCTCTTCAGACAAATGTTTGTTTTTAGATCTTAGTTCACATTGTGGGTGTCTAAAGCCTGTTTTTATCAGTTTTTTTAAATATACAAAAAACGGATTTGGTTCCGCCAAGGAAAGAGATTTCCTCTCATGCTTTTCACTGATGTATTTATCATTGTACTTCCTATAAAGTGCTTTATTGTCAATGCATTAGGGACTATTTACATTCAAAAAGTACTATGAATAATCATACATTAAATTATTTGTCTGCAGAAAGCAATTGGTTTTATATTTTATTTTTACACTGTCAGTCTTTTTGAAATATTTTTGTCAGTACTCAAAAACAAGCAAGACCTTTTGGCTATGCCACTGCCTGTTAACTATAATTTGCTTTAAACGCTAGAATTCCTTGGTTTTAATTATGGAAAACACATTTGTTTACATATCCATGTCATTTGTATTGGGTGGATGATTCCAGCATCGAGAATAATATTTGTTGAATACACATCAAGTTTGCAATTCAGTAGATTATTCAATATTTTTCCTCAAATTTTCCCTCCATTCATGTTATGTTTCAGCCTTAATCTACTTTATAGGCCTCATCAGGATAAATTAACAGGGAAAGCAAGATGGGATTTAGCCTTAAGCAGTTAAATTCAATCTCTTTAGACTTCTGTGTGAATGGAATGATTTTCTTTTATATTCACTTATAATGTGGCATGTAACCCTAATTATGATTATTAGAGGGAGGAGCTTCCTGTCGCCAAAGAAGTTTGCTGTTGGACCTCGCCCTTTTTGCAGGGTTGCCCTCTAGATTTTTTTTGTACTGTTGCTGAACCTGTTTTTGTTGGTATTAGGACTCTGTGCGCTTTTTTCCCTGGTAACCAGTGCTAAAGTACTTGTGCGCTCTCCTTCAAACATTGGACCTAATTGGCATGTATAATTTACTTGTAAGCCCCTAGTAAATGGTACTATAGGTACCCAGAGCCTGTAAATTAAATGCTCCTAGTGGGCTGGCCGGCAGCACTCTTTGTACCTCCCACTAAAGTAGCCTTTTAAAACATGTCTCAGGCCTGCCACTGCAGCCTCTGGTGCAGTTTTAGACTGCCATTGCGACCTGAGAAAAGAAACATTTTGCTAGGCATACATCTTCCTTTTTAATACATGTAAGCCCCCCTAAAGTAGACCCTAAAGGCTCATAGGGCAGGGTATAGTATATTTAAAAAGTAGGACATGTATAATTAAGTCAGGCCTCGAAAAATCATAAAAATGTTAGCAGGCCTGCAGGTCTAGTGACATAAATAATCTACTCGACCTAACCTTAATGCTCTTGACCCATAAACTGGTTTTAAATTATGTGATCCTGGGCAAATATTTTAATTCACTGAGCCATCATTTTCTTCACTATCACGTATGAGAGCACCTTGAAATATGTGAGTTCAGCATGTCTGCTTTACAAAAAACTCTTTTGTTTGATTTAATAGACTAATTGTTTGCTCCATATATAATACAGATCTAGCCACATATAGGATACACGACCCTTGACTTGCCTCTTAGTTCATTAACAGCACTGTTACCAGGACGGGGTCAAGAATGTTTCTCAATTCATGTTAAAAAACTATCATTTTTAATAAATATATAACTAAAACATGAAGTGGTAGCTCACTGTCATTTGCAATCAGCACATTTCCCATTGAAATGGCCACAAAATGTCTCACTGTCATGCAGTTTTACTGATAAAACTATATAGTATACAAACAATAATGTTTGGAAATCAAGTTTCTGCAAATATTTGTCATTTGCACATCACCAAGTAAAGTGTTGTGATTTGTTTTGCTCCTATTTAAATCTTTGTTTGTATTACACTTCTGAATTACAAAGAAATGTTTTCGTTATTCCTGATTTTTTAAAAATATTTGTTCTATTCATTTAAAAGCTATTGAAATATTGTGTGTTAGAAAAAAACCTGACATCCTACAGCCTTTTATTTCAATCCTCTAATTGTAGTAGAAGTAAGAAAAGTAAGCACCATTTTCCAGGATAAGATAAGCAGCAATTAGTAAAAAGACAATCTGACCTTTGACCTCTGTCCTTGAGCAGACAGCAAATGTGTCATGATAAAAACAAGATTTAAAGGCATCTTTATTGCTCAGGCATCTTTATTGCTCATTCATTTTCTGAATAAACAGAACACCTGTTCCTTTCCAGCTCAACTTCACTGGACATAAGACATAACGGACCAGTAGGTCCTATTAAAAACCTGACTCGCTATAGGGAGTGAGCGAGTAGATTTTTCGAGGCTTGCTTACGTTTTACATGTCCTGGCAGTGAAAAACTCCTAAAGTCGTTTTTCACTGCTGTAAGGCCTATCTTTCCCTTTGACTAACACTGGTTTCCTTATTACAGTTAATAATTGATAACTTTGGATTGGGAGCAGCTAGATATATGCTGTTTATACTCAAATGATTTGTAATTAAAAATCCTCTTAAATGGTAAAGTCGCCTTTTAAGTCCCAATTCCAAAAATACTACTTTTAGAAAGTTGGCATTTTCTTCGCCCAACGATTTGCGCCTTCCTCCGGTGTTCTGGGTCACATGACTGTGAATGGCTCTGCTATTGTCGCGATTCTCCAGCGTAGGTCAGAAAAGATGGGTTTCCCTGCACCTACACGTAGGGCTCTTGTCCCCTGTATGCATGTTACTAGGTCTATTGGCAAATGGCGCCCGGCGGACTACACGTCCCAGAATCCCTTGGGGCGCAATACTGGGAGATGGATAAAGCGACGCCTGGATTTCTGCTCCTATAAAGCCCCTCCCCTTCCTGGGGTCGGGGCTTGACAATTTTGCCTGTATTCAGCCTTTCAAGCAAGCGGATGGTATTCCCCGCTGGAGTTCCAGATTCACTTTGTTTCCAAGTGGAAGTCCGTTTTTCTTTTCCCTGCATAAAATCCTTCGTTCCACAGCCCGGCTATCCGAGGATTGATTTCAGCTGGTTTTCCGCTTTCCCGCCAGAGACGACCTTTACCTCTTTCCTGCGGTTCTGCTGAGCATTACTGGAGACTAAAGGTCACTTCCTTCTTCATTGTTGGAACTTTCAAGGTATTTATTTTCAAAGACGGGAGTGAAGCGCTGGAGCGCTCCTCCTGCATCTACAACTGTGTTGTGTGCTTTTGTTAACTCAAGATATTATTCACGTTTCAGCTCGCTCGTTATTACTGAAGGCTTTAACATTCACGCTGTGCTTTTAAACAGCGTTTTACACTCTTGCTCTGTTGAGAGCGGAACCGGGGCTCCCTTCATTTGCCAAGCACATTTATAAACCTCATGCTACGCTGTGCTTAATTACAGCGCCTTCATTGCTCTTGCTGGGAATGTGATGATGCAGTGCATTAAGTGCAACATTTTCAAGTGACTTTGCTTTGCTTAAAATCTTTCCGCAGTTCCTGAGTACTTCCACATCCTGGCTACCCTGTTACTTGACTAATAGTGTGGGGTCTCTCCGGAATTGTGTTTCTTGGAACTTTCTCAATGTGTATTGCTGCTTCCCACATTGTGAGTACCTGAACCTAGTGCTGCTTGATCTTTTGGTATGAATGACATCCCCTGAGCTATCTCTCACACCCTCCTCTTGTATTTCCTCTGCAGCTTACGTGAGAGGGGTGACTTCTGAACACATATCGAGCCATAGACTTGACCTCAGGTATAAGAAGATATCCGAACGGCAGCAGAGTTTATTATTTTGTCCCTTTCCCTTTTCCCCGGAGTGCTTCCTTACATAGTAGTGTAATTCTACTCTGTGTGGGGTTGCGCTCAGGGGAGTAGGGGAACTTATCTACGCTCTGTCGTCCTCGCTGGAGGTATTAAAGGTTAGTGGCTTTCCTTGTTTTGGCGCTACTGACGTATCCTGACAGATTGTCAAGCCCAAGACTAAAGCCTAGCCTGGGCGATGGATACTACTGCCGTTTTGACCTCCCTCTTGGAGAGCCTATCGTCTCTTCAACAGGAAGTACAAACATCCCGATCAGAAAATCAGGAATTGAGGAAGGAGATGGGTACGCTACGTAGGGAGGTAGCAGGCCTAGCTAGGAAGGGTAAACCCGATAGTACAGGGGCAGGAGGTTACATAAAAGATTGGACTCTTCCCCCTCCAGTACATGCCACTCATCCACCCCCTCTAGGAAAGACGCAGGGAACAGGGTTCTTTTCTGCGCCACAAGTACCGACTCATACTTCTGAGACTATTCCCACGGTCCACGTATTACAAAACACTGGGATTCCCTTGGCTCCTCCTGAACGCTTTTTTGGGGACCCAAAAAAGTTTGAAACATTTCTAAATCAATGAAGGTTACACTTCTTACGTAAACCTGCGGTCTTTCAAGACGAACCAGCCAAAACTGCTTTTATGATGTCTTATATGGGAGGCAACGCTGCCAGTTGGACTATACCACTGATGGAGCGAAATGACCCCATTTTACACAACTTCACGAATTTCTGTTTGGAGATGAGAAAACTGTTTGACCGTAAATCCCACATGATGTCTCTGGATCGGGAGCTTATAACCCTTAAACAAGGAACTCAGGATTTACTGACATATATAACCACGTTTAACCGTCTAGTTGTGGAAACTGACTGGCCCCAGGAAAAACGCACCACTCTGTTTTACCAGGGATTGCGTGGAGAACTAAAGGACATCCTATCTCAAGTGGTGCAACTACCCCAGACTTGTGAAGAGATGATAGATCTCACGGTGCAACTGGACCATCGATTACAAGAAAGGAAAGGGGACAGAACTCGAGGAGAGAACCGTTTCTTTGTTCCCAGGTCAAAACCCGTAACTGAAGAACATACAAAAGGAACAGAAGGAACCAAACCCATGCAGATTGGTGGCATTCGAGGACCCCTCACAACGGAGGAAAGAGAAAAAAGACGGAAGCTGAAATTGTGTCTTTATTGTGGGAAGAGTGGACACTTCATCAAGGAATGTCGTGCCAGAACTAAATGTTCAGAAAAACCAAACACTCAACGGACACAAGCTGCGTTTACTTCAACAATCTGAGAGGACTGAGGTGGCGGAAAACTGAAGAGCCTGAGTCAGGATGAGATCTCTGGTTCGAGTGGTAAACAAGAAAAGATCTCTTCAGTAATAGCCAACACAATACAATCATCAGTGGCGCATTTGAATGTGTGCATAACTCTATGGATTACCGAAGAAACACCATTAAAGATGTCTGCTTTGCTGGACTCAGGAGCAACTGGGAACTTTATAGACCAGAAGTACGCTCAAAACATTGGGGTACTGTGTGAGAAAAAGATGTCCCCTGAACCTGTGAAGGCTGTTGATGGGACGGCACTGACGTCAGGACCAGTAAGATACCATACTATTCCCATAACTATGCAATTTGGGACTGACCACTTCGAGACTATCCAGTTTGACCTCATAGATGCCCCACAATTTCGTCTTATTCTAGGGATGCCATGGTTGACGCTACATGATCCTGTCATTCGATGGGCCGCTCGCACCGTTACCTTGAATTCTGAATATTGCAGAGAGCAGTGCACCAAGCAATATATTCACCAGAAAAAGAAGTGCGATTCACAGGCAGGTCTTTTGGCCACTGGGTGCGAAGACACCCAGTATTGTTGTTCCACTACCTTGCCTAACGTCTATGAGGAATATCAACCTGTATTCGATAAACAGAAGGCTACCGATTACCTCCTCACCGGACATATGATTGTCGCATACATTTGATGCCTGGAGCAGCTATTCCCTGTAGCAGAGTGTATGCCCTTACCGAACCAGAAACACAATACCTAAAAAACTATCTGGAAGAGAACCTTGCCTCTGGGTTCATCCAGCACTCCTCTTCGCCAGCCTCGTCCCCTCTCTTCTTCATTCCAAAAAAGGATTGTGACGATCTCAGGACCTGTATCGATTACAGAGCGATCAACAGGGTCACCATCAAAAATAGGTACCCCTGTGTTTCTGGACCAGCTCAAGGATGCTCGAATCTTCACGAAATTGGATTTACGGGGTGCCTACCATTTGGTGAGAGTAAAGGCCGGCGACGAATGGAAAACAGCATTACGAACTAAGTTTGGACTATACGAATATCAAGTGATGCCTTTTGGGCTATGTAACGCCCCAGCTGCCTTCCAGTATTTTATGGATGAAGTACTTCGGGGTTTTTTAGAAATATCCTGTATTGTATACATTGATGATATTCTAATCTATTCATCAACACCCCAAGAACATGTTGCCCATGTGAAGGCGGTCCTGGATAGACTTCAACAACATTCATTATTTGCAAAACTAGAGAAGTGCCTTTTCCATGTAGAAGAAGTCGCCTTCTTGGGTTACATTATCAACGCTCAAGGGTTCCAGATGGATATGGGCAAGGTAGAAGCAATCACGCAGTGGAAGGCTCCTCATAATGTTAAATCTGTACAGAGCTTCCTGGGTTTTGCTAACTTATACCGGCGCTTCATCAAGGATTTCTCAAAGATCATACACCCTATATCCAGTTTGTTGAGAAAAAACATTCCCTTTATATGGAGCAAAGAAGCAGACCATTCGTTTCAAACACTAAAGAAACGATTCACTCAGGCTCCTATCTTGCGGCATCCTGACTCTCAATTACCATTTGTCGTAGAAACAGATGCCTCTCAGTATGCCATAGGGGGGGTGTTATCACAAAGACATCCAGATACAGGACAGCTGCATCCTGTGGCTTACTTTTCAAAGAAACTCACCCCCTGTGAAGTGAACTATTCTATCACCGACAAAGAACTGCTAGCCATAAAAAGAGCTTGTGAGGAATGGAGGCATTACTTGTTGGGAGCACACTACACGGTCGAAATGTATACAGACCATCGCAATCTGCTGTTTTTAAAGACCGCCAGAGCCCTAACACCTTGACAATTGCGATGGTCTCTCTTTTTCTCTGATTTTGATTTCATTATCAAGTATCGACCAGGTCCCCAAAACGGTAAAGCAGATGCCCTTTCTCGTATTGAAGAACCAGAAAGGAGTAAACAGGATGATATTCTCGAACCACCCACAATCCTCCCCGAAACAGCATTTCAAGATAAAACACTTGCATTGATTACCTCGCAAGACTTTTTGGAGGACTTAAAGGTGTCCTTAGCAGATGTGGAAGCTCAGGCCTGGAAAACAAGGAGACCCAGAACACCGAACAGAAACCGGAAGTCTACTATATCATTATCACGCTTTGTATATTCCTGACGCCGTCCTGCAATTACGAGTACTAGCTTGGGCACATGATTCACCGTTAGGAGAACATTTGGGGGAATACAAAACCATTTCCTGCATAGAACGATCCTTTTGGTGGCCCACACTAAGAAAAGATACACGAGAATACATAAAGAATTGCGCTATATGTGCACAAGGGAAATCCGGTCATTCGAAACCTGCAGGATTACTACGTCCATTGCCCATTCCTCCTCGGCCTTGGCACACCGTGTCTATGGATATTATTGTGGAAATGCCTCTTTGTGAAGGGTACACCACCATCCTGGTTGTCGTGGATCACTTGACTAAAATGGGACACTTCATCCCCTTGAAGCATCTGTCCACCTCTTCTGACTTGGCCACCATCTTCCTCCAGCATGTAGTCAGAGCTCACGGAATTCCGAATGTTCTTATCACAAATCGTGGGACTCAGTTCACTTCCCTCTTTTGGAAAGCTTTATGCGCAACCATGAGAATTGAAGCTAAGTTGTCTACCAGTTACCACCCTCAGACAGATGGAAAGACAGAACGTCTTAACCAGACATTGGAGCAATACCTTCGCTGCTTCACTTTGCAGAACGCCACGGATTGGTACACGTTACTCTGGATGGCAGAATTTGCTTACAACAATGCGGAACATTCAACGCTAGGTTGCTCCCCTTTCTTCTGCTTAACTGGACATCACCCTAACATGCTTCCTTTCGAATGGCCAATAGTCTCCAAACATCCTTCCATTCATGAACACCATGCCCATCTCAGAGCTGTGCTAATCGATGCCAAGCGGCATTTGGCCGCAGCGCAAACAACTCAGAAGCTTTTCGCTGACAGAAAGAGGACTCCAGAACCCGTATACAAAGTGGAGATAAGGTGTGGCTGGCCACAAAGAATCTCCATCTCAAGGGAGTGGACAAATTGAAACCCAAGTACATAGGCCCCTATAGTGTCGAGGAAGTGATTAATCCAGTGGCCATGAAATTATCCTTACCCCGCTCTTGGCATATACACCCTGTTTTTCACGTCTCACTGCTCCACCCCTGTCCTATGAGCACCAGGTTACAGGAGAGACCTTTACCTTTAGAGATAGATGGTCAGGAAGAATACGAAGTACAGGAAATCCTAGATTCTCGACTAGTGAGGGGACGAGTGCAGTATCTGGTGGATTGGAAAGGTTATGGGGTTGAGGATAGAACCAGGGAACCATTACACAACCTCCATTGTCCTCTTCTAATAAAACGCTTTCACACCCAGCATCCTGGCAAACCGGGCCGACCGCCGAGACGACGGTCCTTGGGAGGGGGTTCTGTCGCGATTCTCCAGCGTAGGTCAGAAAAGATGGGTTTCCCTGCACCTACACGTAGGGCTCTTGTCCCCTGTATGCATGTTACTAGGTCTATTGGCAAATGGCGCCCGGCGGACTACACGTCCCAGAATCCCTTGGGGCGCAATACTGGGAGATGGATAAAGCGACTCCTGGATTTCCGCTCCTATAAAGCCCCTCCCCTTCCTGGGGTCGGGGCTCGACAATTTTGCCTGTATTCAGCCTTTCAAGCAAGCGGATGGTATTCCCCGCTGGAGTTCCAGATTCACTTCGTTTCCAAGTGGAAGTCCGTTTTTCTTTTCCCTTCATAAAATCCTTCGTTCCACAGCCCGGCTATCCGAGGATTGATTTCAGCTGGTTTTCCGCTTTCCCGCCAGAGACGACCTTTACCTCTTTCCTGCGGTTCTGCTGAGCATTACTGGAGACTAAAGGTCACTTCCTTCTTCATTGTTGGAACTTTCAAGGTATTTATTTTCAAAGACGGGAGTGAAGCGCTGGAGCGCTCCTCCCGCATCTACAACTGTGTTGTGTGCTTTTGTTAACTCAAGATATCATTCACATTTCATCTCGCTCGTTATTACTGAAGGCTTTAACATTCACGCTGTGCTTTTAAACAGCGTTTTACACTCTTGCTCTGTTGAGAGCGGAACCGGGGCTCCCTTCATTTGCCAAGCACATTTATAAACCTCATGCTACGCTGTGCTTAATTACAGCGCCTTCATTGCTCTTGCTGGGAATGTGATGATGCAGTGCATTAAGTGCAACATTTTCAAGTGACTTTGCTTTGCTTAAAATCTTTCCGCAGTTCCTGAGTACTTCCACATCCTGGCTACCCTGTTACTTGACTAATAGTGTGGGGTCTCTCCGGAATTGTGTTTCTTGGAACTTTCTCAATGTGTATTGCTGCTTCCCACATTGTGAGTACCTGAACCTAGTGCTGCTTGTTCTTTTGGTATGAATGACATCCCCTGAGCTATCTCTCACACCCTCCTCTTGTCTTTCCTCTGCAGCTTACGTGAGAGGGGTGACTTCTGAACACATATCGAGCCATAGACTTGACCTCAGGTATAAGAAGATATCCGAACGGCAGCAGAGTTTATTATTCTGTCCCTTTCCCCCGGAGTGCTTCCTTACATAGTAGTGTAATTCTACTCTGTGTGGGGTTGCGCTCAGGGGAGTAGGCGAACTTATCTACGCTCTGTCGTCCCCGCTGGAGGTATTAAAGGTTAGTGGCTTTCCTTGTTTTGGCACTACTGACGTATCCTGACAGCTATTGGGGTTTGTGTATTGCTTCCATACAGTAACACAAAAGGGGCTTTGGTGTGGATAGGATGGGCCAACCTGGCAGGATGACTAGCAGGGGCTGTACCTAGCCCCACTTATATTTCAAAGGGCTTTGCCTCCTGCACACGCAAAGAAATTTGACATCAGGCCTTCCCTGTCTTTTGTTACCCCAGACAGTTTGGAGCCTTGATAAAGGAAGGGTAAGAACATTCTAGAACCAGATGTGGGGGTAGGACAGGGAATTCCCCACACAAAGGCTGGCATCAGGTATACATATTGGCCCTCCAGAGCCACTCATCAGAACTCTCCTGTGCCTGTGGAAGTTCCAGCAGAAGGACTACCTTGCCCTGCTACTTGAAGGACTACGTTGCTCTCTGAGAAGGAAGATTGGACCAGCTTGCCTTCATCCCAGGCTATCCAGAGTGACTCCAAGGGTCAATTGGCTGGCCTCTTGTGCAAGCTACTCGGACACAACAAGCTTCAGAGGCCTCCCTGTAACTTCCCAGCTACCCTACTGCAACTGGACCTGCCTGGACCTGCAACTGACCTGTGCTGGAGTGAGTCCCTGATCCCTCAGAGGTGCCTGTCCAGGCCCTGGACCCTTGGCTGACATCAGAGAGAACTCCTCCTTGCCTCACTGAAGGTTCCATCAAATCCAGTGCGAAGCAGCATGAAGCCCCTCAAAGCTGTGCCGCACAGCTGATAGCTTCATCGGACCTGACGTTGTGCGGAGAAAAGCCTTGCTGCACAGCTGAGAGCTTCAACCGACACCGAGTGACACAAAGCCTCTCTTCTCAGCTGAAATCTTCATCAGAACCAATGCCAGATCATGCAGAGACCCGCAAAGTTTTGCCGCATAGCTGAACACCTCATCTGAATTGATGTCAAGTGGTGCAAAACCTCTCAAAGCAACGCCACACAGACCTCGCACCAAGGACATAAGGTACAGCTCTCAGCGGGCCAAACTTGGTTCTGTGCCCGGCAGAAAAAAAGAATAGGAATTTTAATCTCTAGGTCCTGATGAACAGAGGACACCAATTTAGGGTGCAATCTCGGATCCCAGTGCAACACCATCTGGTTTACAAATACACATAAGTAACAAGTCTTCACAGAGAGACCAGTAATGCAGTCTTCTGGCGATCGTGATTGGCTAAAGGAAGAACGGCTTAGCAGTCAAGATCGTACATGCCACCTCAGTCAGCAACTCAAAGGAGTCCTCTGCAACACCTTGAAACCAGAGGCAAGACCCAGGAAGGTCTAACAGACTTACTAGGAGGCTAATGAAGAGATAATCCCTATAGGTCACAGCTATCCAGACGCTCCATATTGATCAGATCACCCTAACGGACCCTGGTATCCTAAATAGTTGCCCATTCAATTTGGAGGGTGGAAACCTCCAGACCAAGATCAGAAACATTTTATAAATGGGGTGCTCCAAGGAGCGCCTTTAATCCCAAGAGGAAAAATAAGCTAGTATCGGGGGCGGAGCTTCCCTGACTCCAAGATGGCAGCAAACTAAGGGAGCTCCGACGGCCGTCACCAATATCCGACATAATCCTGGTGCACATCGCAAATACAACTCCCCTATACAGTCTGTGAGAAGTGGGGATAGCCACAGCAGGCCAGGGAACTCGAAGTTCCAGAGTTCTGGGCGTACCAATTGGCACGATCGAAAGAGGCCTGTGGAGCGTAATGTGCAGGCCGAGTGAGAGAGAGAAGCTTCTGGCTGCACTCACGCAACCAGGGGATGAAACGTGCGACCTCGGGGGCACACCAGGGAGCGAAGAACTGAGTGGCGTGCAGTCGCCAACGAGCAAGTGCGGCGGCAGGGGCCCACGTATAGAGGAGTGCAGACCCCGAAACAGTACGTAGGCCTTTCCGGAGGAGCTGGCGCGTGACCCCTGGCGAGGAAGCACCGCTCTGCAAGAGCGGTGAGTGATCCCGTGGGCCCGCGCCGGAGTGAGGGACCGGGCAGCGCCAAGAAGCCAATTAACGGGGTCGGCGGCAGGAAAGATCCAAGGGCGTGCGAAGGAAGCGTGAGGCACGCTCCGGCCGTACACACTGCAACGCCGTGCAGCCTCCGTGCACACCTGAACTAAGCGGATGCGGCGGGTGGCGCACCAGGGCATGTGAACACAGGCACGCCCATTATTTGAACATTCACGTGCAAGGGCGGACCCGCCTCATCAATGCCTGAGTGCGAGGGGTGAACGAAGAACTCCGCAACACCACCTGGGCAAGATCCGGCAGATGTATAGACGATACCCGGCGCGAGTGCCGACCGGGGAAGGCCAAACGAGTGGGGCAGCCGCTAGGAAGTAGCCAGGGGCATAATACCCTTTGTCGAGGCTGGATCGGAGAACCCACAAGGCATCACCGAAAGTAACGAAGACACGTGGGAGAGACATAGCAGGCATAAAGGCATGGGAATCCCATAGGCTGCATCAAGGTGAACCAGCCCCTCCATTGTAATACAGCCATCGCGGATCCCAAATCATCTCATCTTGCTTGTTTGCACTCAGTGGCAAACCCGAAATCCAACATACGCACACGCACCAGCCACAGCAACCCCCCTGTGTGTAACCACTTCTGCGCCACAGTGGATTGCGTAAAGCCAAGAGACCTCACACCGAAGCCCACTCTCTGGCCCAGTGTCCCAGCCTGGACTTGATAGAATTAGTGCCACACACCAGCTGGTAACGACAATAACCCACAAGTTGCTCAGAGCCGGGGGACTCTAGTGAAAATACTGGCACTGAATGCCACAGCCCTCACAAGAGACAAATCTCGGTGAGTGAACAGGGAACTGGGCTCATCATCTTACAACAACAAGATGGGCAAAACGGACAAAATTCAGTCTAAGCTGCAATTTGACCTGCCCAAAACTCCCAGGTTGCGAGAACCGACCCCCTCTGACCAAGAGGTAACATCTGATGAGCATGAGGCTTCAGCCAATATAGATCTGAAACAGATCCTTCGCACTATGCAACAGAGTTTATCAAAAATAGACAGTAAAATCGATGCACCGTCGCTCCGCATGGACAGAATGTCTGAGCGCCTTGACAAACACGGTGACAGGTTGGACACAGTGCAACAAAGAATATCAGATGTGGAGGACACTGAAAACAGAAATGGAGGTGCACAAAACGATGGACAGAATCCTGCAAACGCTCCAGTCAAAGGCTGAAGATCCTGAAGCTAGGTCAAGACGGAATAACATTCGAATCCTGGGCGTAGTGGAGTCGTCGAATATTGGAAACATGGAACAGTATGTAGAAAAACTACTGATCAATCTCCTTGGCAGAGACACCTTCTCTGATATATTTGTCATGGAGCGTGCCAAGCACACTCTGGCGCCCCACGTGGTCCCGGGGGCGACCCCGAGGCCAATAATAGCAAGGATGCTAAACTACAGGGACCGGGACGCTGCCCTGAGGAAGGCAGGAGAAATGGGGACGCTGCGACTAGAAGGCACAGACATATCTCTATTC